>JAEIFJ010001063.1:0-33902 GCA_018903435.1 Leucophenga varia
TAAAAACTATTTTTACTCAAAAATTCGAAAATAATCCAGTAACTGAATGGGAGCTATATGGTTCTCTGGTATCGACATTGGAAGACATAAAAAGTGTTTTTCCAGGACTGCAATCCACTAAAAATTGGCTGTGGTTCGGTTCAGTGGTTCGCGATGCCTTTGTATCGCAGGGAAGAAATGACTGAGATGAACTGACGATCGGAAGGACCACTTAAAATAGGTCGACCACCGTCGGTTGAATTTTATTATAATACGGAAAAGTTAGTTTTAACATTTTCAAAATTTTCGTCATAAACTCAAACAACATCCTCACTCAAGAAAATTATAGAATATTACAATATTTATGGTTGGAACCGAACCACTTTAGCCTCTTATATGGATCGGTTTTGGTTCAAAACCATTTTCTTTTAAAAGAACTGGTTCGGTTCGGGACAAACGATGTGGTTCGGTTCAAACCCGGTTTGCAACGCTGGACTTTACCCAATTTTGAGTGAATTACACAGGGCAACACGGATTTTGTTGCGGCAATTGTTAAAGCTGCTTTTGTGATAGATTTTTTGTGCTGATTACAAATTCACAAATAGAAAATTCAAATCAGCTCTAGTTTTTGAGAAAATTGTGGACAAAATGTCAAAAAATCGGGTTTTTGATATTGTTTGATAGGCTCTAGCGAAGAAACCAAAGCTGATAGAAACTTAGACTTAGATGAAAGCTTAAACTTTGGACTACAACTCTTAAGCCATATCATTCTGCACTTTGACCTAAAGGACACCTATAGTCACTTATTAAATAGCATAATCTAATTTTCGAAATTTGAATACCTACATAAACAGAAGAATATAACTTTAATGGGTTTTAATCAATTGTTTAAGCTTCCATTTTACTTACGAATGAAATACTTGAAATGAGAACATTGTGCTGGATTTTAGTAAAACTCTTACTATACGTTTTCCTAGATTTTGTTCTCCGTGTATGTTTCCGGTTTAATACCAATTACAAAAATTTGCTTAATGCATGTTGACGTCATATTAATTTTTATATTCCTGGTACACACATATAGTACTATACTTTCTTCAAACATTACTCACACTTTCAACATTTCTTTGTTAGCGTCTTAGTCATTTTAATCAATGCCTATAATTATCAACAGCTTTTTTTATAGTTCTCATTAAAAGTGTATTTAACATGGCTTTTAATGCTTTTACCGACATTAATGCGCTCGAAATTTCATTAATTAATTTGTCAACAAGCTAAAAAGTACATCAAAATAATACAGCCACAATAAGATGACGCGACGTCATTATTTTCACATTTAATGCTATGAGTAAAAAGTTACCTTCAAATTATTTTGCGTTATAATTTAAGATCTACATCGACTTTATTAAATCACTTTCAAATAACTCAAAAACGGGTTCTCGCACAGAATGAATTACACAAAAAGCACAATATAAACGCTGGCGCCTTTTGGCGCTTCACTGCCTCTCAATACATTCTACTTACTTTTCAGCTATTACGGAAAAAATTTTAATGGCATTGATAGCGTTTTTTATTTATAGCATTGACTTAATTCAATTATGTTTATAATTAAATTTAGTTCGGATTTTCTTTATTTTTAGTGTTAAAAGCAAAATAGAAATGAGACAAAAACATTGACAAGGATTATGAATTTCTAATTAATTTTGATGATCTGATTTTTTGTTATTTTGCTAAAGACAAAGTTTTGAAAAACAACAAAAGCTACCTAAAAATCTTTACAACTAAAACTTCTGTTAGAGACAACGATAAGCGTTTGTGTTCGAACAATACAAATAAATTTGAATAAGACAAAAGACACAAGTTGAACATTTTATTTAAAATATAAAAAACGGAAATGGTCAAATACACATACGCGTGTCAACGTCTGACAGTTCACTTCAATTTCTATTTTATTCTTTAAATAAAACCAATCAAGCTATTTTAAGCATTGCTGAGAAATAGATACAAAAATAAAACAAAAAAAATATGTATGTGTGGCTGCTTAGCACGTAGTACAGCAATAAAATGAATGCTTAAATCGCTTAAGAAGACAAACGTGCGCTATCGAGCGCCTGTAGTTATGCTACAAAAAAATAAAAAAAAAAAGTAAAAAAAGAAAAAATTTATTAATAATTAATTTTTTGACACAACACAATTAAAAACTGAACAGCAAATATTTACAGCGCTCAAACGCAGCAAACAATTAAACCGCAGTAAACAATGCAGTGCATGTATACACCACCTGGCGGCACTTAGCATAAGTTTTGAAAGAACAATGAAAGCATTGGCGTATCAAAGAGGATAGCTAAAGAGGTAGTGTGTACCCCTTTAAAAGTATAAAGCATTCAAATAATATTTTATTAATTTTTTTTATTATAAAAAACACACAAATCAGTGATGGGCACGTTTACTACTGAACTATGTTTAATTGAATTATTAAGTTTTAAGAAACATGTCCGCCTGTGCATTTATCTGAAAAACTATAAATCTCTTCAAATGATCACACACCTGCCTAGTATGTATTATGCCCCGTTTCCATTAGGCCGCGTTCCGCGTTAGCGTTAAAAAACTCGACAAACTCGCGTTAAATCGTATACAAAAAAGATAGGCAGTTAGGTATGGAAAAAAGTAACGTTCAATTTGAAAGTGACTTTCGATAACACGCGTTCAAAGTGATTTCACACCGATTTCAAACCGATTTCTCTTATAGGTTCGAATAATTTAATAATCGTAAGTTGTTCATATTTAAGATGCATATATCCAAAAGACGACTTACCTTTTCATGCTCGTATAAAAAAAACTATATTTCAAAAAAAAAAAAAATTTTTTTTTTTTTAGCTCTGTACAATTTGTTTACTATGTAACGAACAGCTGTTTGAACTCGAACTCTAACGCTAAAACGCAATGGAAACACTGTTCCGCGTTTTTCGATAAATTGTTAACACGATAACAAAACGCGGCTCAGTGGAAACGGGGCATTATATGTTAGTTTATATCCGTTAGTATGAGAGAAATATCGAAGTATCGATGTAATACCGGAATTTTTCAATATCGATAATTTCCTTCGATATTTTTTAATGCAGCGGAGGTAATCGATATAAATGTTGCTGTATTAATTTAGTTTTTATTGGTAGAGTTCCATTTCTAAGGCAATATTTATTTTTCAAGACATTTTGCTAAATATCGATAAATCGATAGTATCGATTTTTATTCAAAAATCATCATTGTATTTTGAAAAGTTTCCAGCTGTAGTAGCCTGAAAGATTTTATTACGTTTGTGCTAATATACACTAAACAGTCAGAAGGAGACGTGAGAGTTGCTTTTAGGAACATATTCATGCTCTTGCTTTTCTTCGAAGCAAAAAAACGATACACCCCTGTCTGTCCATCCTATTACTAATCGATCTCGTGAACTAAAGAATAAAAAGTCATCAAAATTGCAACATAAATTCTCAGGCACAGATCGAAGTATCGAGCTAAGAATAAGAGTAAAATACTTGTAGGGTTAGTGAAATAATAATGTTCCCGAGAGCAGAGAGAATTTATGCTTCTATTTAAACATGACCGATGATTCGAGCAGACAATAGACCCCGAAATCATTTGATAAACTCGGCCAAACGTTTATAGCAGCCCAAATAGAAAACATTTTAATCAAATCAGATCTTTTTTCGAATCAGCAATATTGAGTTTAAAAACGTTTCAACTTGCTGTTCAACATTCTATGTTAAACCATAGTCTGGAGGCAGTATATAGTCCCGTTCAGCATTGAGAGAATAATTGATTTAGACATGTCCGTCCGTCTGTCCTGCCTTAGAAACATATTTATTCAGAGACTATAAAAGATAAGGCCAATAAATTTGAAAAGTAAAAGTATCTGGAATTTGTTTAACATCGAAAAACTAATTCCAACAGTTGGAATTTTTATGCAAACTTGCAGAGTTTTCAACTTTTCCAATTTATTTTTAAAAAATATAGCTAGAAACGCTCATATACAGGGGTGTCACACACAATCTCTTGTGGTTGGATTCTAATTTCTTCTAAAATTCAATGAAATAATGAATATAATTCACAATTAGTTAAATCATTATTTAAAATATAAATGAAATATACACGTTGTATTTTTAATATTTTTCAAAATGTTGTTTAAACTCATTGTGAATTATAATCATTGTTTCATCGAACTTTAGAAGAGATTTGAAACCAAACAAAATAGATTTTGGCTGGCACCACTGATTACTGAAAAAGCAAACCAAGATACACTACAACTGTTAGGTAAAGGGTACTGTAGTGTTGGTTTTTTTTTTCAATATTTTTATACCCTGTATCCGAAAGGTAAAAGGGTATATTGAGTTTGATGCGAATGACAGAAGGAGGTTAGAAAGACCTTACAAAGTATATATATTTTTGATCAGCATTGAAGAAGAGTTGAACTAGTTTTGTCCTTATGTCCGTCTGCCGTATAAAAACGGATAATCTCGGGAGACTATAAGAGATAGAGCTTCCAATATTAGAAACTTGGACTTAAGACGTCATTTTAAAGGGTACACTCCATACAAATATTCCCAAAAAATTTGTTAAATATTAATCCCCTTTATAAAAAATATTATTGTTAATAAATAAGTACGCCAATGAATAAAATTTTGAGAGTAAATGACAAAGACAAACTGCTGGCTGCTGGCAGGAAGTATAAACGTTTTTTTTTTTTTTTTTATAAACAAAAAACTTTGTACAACAAAGCGGAAGACAGCACACGGACGGCAGCCATTTTAAAACAAAGAAACGCAAGCAAGCGGCTCACAATAAAATGAAACGTTTAAAATGAGGAGCGAAAAACGCTTTAGCAAGAGAGAAAAGAGAGTGAATAATTTTACTTGCTATCTAACTGAGAGCTTTGCAGCGCCGCATAATGCTGTTATATACAGAAGCCGAGACTATAAAAGCATGCGGCAAAATATTTGCCGACTCAAACGCTGTAGGACAACGTTGCTATAAACATTAAGGACAAAAAACAATAACAACAACAAGAAACGACAAAGAACACAAAACAGAAAACAAATAAACTACGAGAACGAAGTTAAAAGCCGAAAAATAAGTGCAAGTGTGCGTTTATGTGTATACGTGTGTGTGTGAGTGAGTGCGTAAACGAACAAAGCAGCACCGGCAATAACAACAACAACCAAAACGGAAGTGCAGCGGCATTTAATAACGGAAATAACGAAAACCGGAAATGAAAAAAACAAGTTAATTAAATTTATTTTCAATAAATATAAAAAAAAAAAAACAAAATGAGTGCACCACACGTTTGTTTTGCTGAAATGCCACAATATTCCGGCGGCAGCAGCGTTAGTAGTACTGGCAGCATGCTACAACCAAATGATGCTTCTCCCAGCAGCAGTCTTAGTGTCTCACCAACACCACGTTATGAACGTAATATGGGTTTCTTTCAGCAATTACGTTGTCGTTTTGGGCTGAGGTCAAATGATGACCTAGTTCATGTTGACGATGCTACAATGGCTGCAGCAGCTGCTGTTATTGCTGCTGCAGCAACGGCTGCAACGCACATCGATGATGATGCACAAAGTTCATCGACTGATGCATCGTGTGCTTCAATGACAACAACAACAACAACTTCAATGACTGGCAACACCCATAATATTGCAAAAACAAAAAATTTGCAAATAACAACAAGAACAACAACACCAAGCGGTAAGCAATTTAGCAGCTTAGAGCATATGTCATGCGCTTCTAGTGAAACTAGCAGCACCATCGATGATTTAGATGATACAAATGAAACAAATAATCAAGTAAAACTTAATCAAACTAAACGTAAATCAATAACACGCGCCAGTTTCTCAAGATTACATCGACGTTCAACATCATCATTGCGACGCGCATTTGAAAGTTTAACGCTAACAACACGTTCAATGTCCTGTAGTGGTCCATCACCGCCACCGCCACCAGCAACAACAACAACACAAGTGGTAAATGATAAGCCAGTGCTGCCACTTAAATCAGCGCTTAAATCCGCATCCTCAGTGGAATTAAATAAACAACAACAAAAACAACAGCAGCAGCCATGTGCAAGAACTGCTTCATGTTGCGCTTCAAAACTAAATCAACAACATCACTTAGCTCTGCAACATCAACAACATCAACTTCCTCGAAATCCGGCTGCAGCAGTAAATCTACAAAGCCACCGCCGCAGCGTATACTACGTCAGCCGGTTTCGTATACATATCTGAAGGGCATGTCTGGTTTGCCGACACAGCGTGTACCACGTAGCTCAGTTTGCTGTCAATATGCCAGACGTTGAAAAAAAACCCAAAAAAAGTAGTAAAAAAAATAACACATACGCCTTTAAAAGTATCTCATACACTCCACTTCACCCCACTCTCTCATATTGAGCGCTTCATGCAACGCCTTGCTCGTTCATTGATTCACTGATTGATTGATTGATATTTATTATCTCACTCATTTACTTTAGAACTAATAATCTTGTGGTTTGCCAATGACAAATCTGTAGTCCTAAATATTGCTGCTTCTTGCAAATTTTAGATATAAAAGAACGCTAAGTAAGTAGTCAAGCAAACACAGCAGCCAGCAAAGCACAATAGCAAACTTTTACTTTTATTCTTTTGCAAAAGATTATAAAAAAAAAAAAAAACGAAAAATTGGCACAACTTTTTTATGGTTTTGTTTCAATTTTTTGATTTTCTCCTTAAACATTTTAAAATCTGTGATAATCAAAACATTTCATATCGTATTTAATTTATTTAAATTTTTCATTAATTTAAAAAATAAAATAAAAAAAAATATATGCGTCAGAAAATCAAATAAATTTGAAAGAAAATAAAATTTTCCTCCAATTCAATTTAAGCTTAAAACTTGAAGTACTACTTTCTTATTTAATTAAATAGTCGCATTAAGCAATTTCTTAAATAATAATTCCTAAATAATAATTATGTAGTTTTAAAAATAAAATAATTTATTTTAGATTAAACATAAATTTAAAAAAAGTAAAGTAAATTTAAAAAAGTAACTCAGCTTCTTAAATTTAAAAAAAAAAAAAATCTTTTTTTTTTATATAAAGAAATAAATTAAACAAAAGTATTTGAATAATATTAAAATTAAATTTAAAAAAAAAAAAATTTGAATTAGCACAAACGAGAAAAGTATTAAATTTTAACTAAAGGGTGTCCCAGAATGAATGCAAGATTTGTAATAAAGTGCTGGCAGCCTTAACAGAAGCATATCGTGTTCTATCGTGTAACGCTTCATTTCTTCTTGACCAACTGTCAAATTGTTAATTTTCAGAGTTGCCAGTACTTTACTGCAAATCGTGCGGTAATTTTGGAACTTGCGTTAAATCTGGGACACCCTTTATTATAAAAAGTATGAAGAACTTCAAACAATACACTATTTTTTCAGATATAGTTTTTATTACTAAGTTTCTAACACAGAGCCACTTACATAAAATAAAATAAAAAATCGATTTTCGATTACCAAAATATCGAACCGATTAATGAATAATAATTATATAAAATAATTACCATTTTTCACCAAAAAAAAAAAAGGTTCTGTTTTCTTATGGACCTATTTTCAAGTATTTTTGTCACCCTATATTCCGAAAATAACAACAAAATTTAATAAAAAATATTTTTCAAATTTCTAAATTTAGTTTATTTCATTATGAAAACATAAAGCTTAATATTTTCAATATTTTAAGTTCGACTTACAATTATTGAATATTATGTAAGCAAACTGAAACCGAATACTACACCTGTTATAATTGTAACATGATCTGAAGTTCATAAAAACCATGCTGGAATAACTAAATGGTGGCATATGCCGCCTCTCTAATCCAATAAATTTTGCAACTCAGCTGTGTGCAAAGAGAAATATGAATGAGTGTGAGCGAACCGGACAATTTAATGAATCGATAATAGAAAGAGACACAATTATAATACGCCACCTTGTAGTTATTTCACCATGATTTACAATAATACAGCTATAACCATTCTAACAAGTGTTCTCATTTTCGAAAATTAATATTCGAATCGATTTTATTGCTATTCGAAAACATTTTTAAACCTTTTGCTGGATGCATTAAAAATATATTTAAAAATATATTGTCATCACTTCAACATTTTTACATAAATATTATTTTGAATTCTTTTCCATAAACTTTCATTTGCAATGGTGTTTTTTTTTTTTTTCGTTTACTAAATTATTTTTAAAAAAAGATTTTTAAACGAATTAAATCAATCATTTCTCGAACTCTGGAAGAGCTTGTCAAAATATTTATGAAATCGAAAATGGGAACATTATTTATTCAAATACTTTTGTTTATTCAAAGCAAAACTTCGATTTAAAATATTTAAACTAAAATAAAAAAAATAATTAATTTATTAATAAATATTTTATTTCTATATCTTTTTTTATAATTTTACCAATCCCGTCTTAAGTTGTTGCATGGGATCAAACAAAAAAAAAATAAAATAAAAATAAAAGCAGCGCATTTAGTTAAGTATTAAAATATAAAATTTAATAATAAAATTCGTAATTTTTTAAAAATAAAATACAACTTTAGATTTCGATATAAAACGTTTAATATTAACTAACTAAATAGATAAAAAGTTATGCACATCGGTAGTAGTTGCATACGTTCAAAATCAATACAAGAAATGATAATAAGTTATTAAAGAGTAGCATTATATTATATATAAAACTGATAAATATACTCAAAGCATATACAGCATAAACAAAAAAAAATATATTCAATGCATTTAACATAAAAAAAATAATATATACAAATCGATTAAAATATATATAACTATATACATATACACTACAATAGTTACATGCAAAAGTAAAACTAATAAAATTATAAAATTATAGATACAGCAACAACAACAAAAAACACAAACAAAAGTATTAAAACTAATAAAATCGAACTATTTACTTATAAAATTATTAAGAACAAAAAAATTTGCTAAAAATAATAAAAAGCCAGACAAATGATGCCAAATATATTAAAATTAATAAAACATAAATTCAAGTTTATAAAATGCAAAAGAAAAACAAAATGAAATGTTTCAATAAATAAATTTACACGCAAAAACAAAATGTTTTTTTTGTTCTACTGCATACTTTTAGGCAGCTCAAAGTAAGTAAATATCATAATATACTCGATAGGCTTTAGCTTATAAATACTTAATGTGTTTCTAAGAAACTTTGGTGACATTAATTTAGCGCTTCGACACAAAAAAAACTTTATACATAAAATTTGTAAAAAGTAATAAACATAAAATATCGAATATATAAGTTTGACCTAGTTAGATCACAAGAAGATAAAATAGACAACAACAACAACAAGTCCAGACATTAAAAAACATTCTTGAAATAAAACTTTAGCTTAACATAATCACAAATCAATCAGAATTCATCAAATTGTAATTAGTGAACTAACTATTTATGGGGTGAACTTCATTTAAATTGTTAAAAGATACAGCAGACAACTAGAAAAATATTAAATAAATAATAAGAAATAGAAAGAAAAAAAAGTAGAAGAACTAGTCTAACGACTATCAATGATTTCAATATAAACAAAAGCACACGAGCGCACAACATTACGTATGAGTAATATATTTAGTGATATGATGATGCCTTAGAGTCATACATTATGTACATGGCAGCCAGACATATAGTATATATTTACTCAAACGCTTTTATGCAGTAGTTATGTGCCGTGCCTACGGGAGTTATTGTTAAGAATAATAAAAAACAGCAAATCAATTGAAGCTCAAGTTTATTTTTTAGCATATGCGAGAGTAATTTATAAAATATTTATTGAGATCTACGTTGCATGTATGGAGCAGATTAAACGATTTAACAGCTGATAGACGGACAGACAGATAGACAGACAGACAGACAGACAGACAGATAGACAGACAGGTAGTTAGAAAGATAGATGGACAGGCGAAAAGAGAAATATAGCTGAATTTATTTATCTCATCGAATTGATCAAGTTTCCAGCTTCATATGAGGAATATTAAAATTCTATATTTGCATATTTAAGTCAATGAGATTGTAAGTGTTATTAGCTAAACGACAGATCAAATCGTACAGGACTTAAATCGCGTTAAAATAGTTGTCAAACGGCCAAAAACAGCTTTTAATTAGCTATGATATAGCATTAAATTACATTGAAAAAAACTAAAATAGCTAATAACAGCTTTAAAACTGCTGTTAAATTTAAAAAAAATAGTGTAAACGGGTATATTCAGGTTTTCCAAAAGTCTGCAACGCATTGAAGGAGGCATCGGAGGCCCCATAAAGTATATATTTTATTGATCAGCTCCATGTCCGTCTGTCTGTCTGTTGAGATGCGTTTTACTCGGAAAGTTATAAAGATATAGACCTGAAATTTGAAACTTAAGCTTTTGTGCTCCTAGTTAGTTTGTATGTCAGAGCCAAGGTGCCACGCCCATTTTTAGATATAGCCCCCATACAAACTTACCACTTTTTCAATTTTTTGTATGAAAATACGTATTATTTATAAACATATTCAATCCAAATAGGGTAAAAACACTTCTTACGTCGTCTAATGTCAAATCTAAGGCGCCACGCCCATTTTAAGGTATAGCCTCCAGACAAACTTACCGCCCATTTTCGAGTTTTGTATGAAAACATTTATTATTTCTGAATGAATTCAATTTAATTTGGTAAAATCAATTCCAATGTCCACCTAAGTAAACACTTTCGATATGGCAAGGATCGGGCTTATATAACATAAGGCCTCCATACAAATTTAACCAAATTCATCGTGAAATTTAATCTAAGCACTTGTGTAACAGGTATTTAAGCTTCGGTTCCACAGAAGCTAACGTTTTTCCTTGTCATACTCATTTTTCTGTTTTGTTTTTTTTTTTTGTTTTTTTTATTTATCGCTTGTGATCAGCGTAACAATCGGTTTCATTGCGCTTGTCTTAAAATCAACGCCACAGATGCCAACAATATTGACTGAAGTATTACTGCAGCGAATGTCAGGCAAAATATAAATATTTAAAAATAACCTATTTCGATAGACAGTCTTCCTCAACATGTTCGATTCCATCACCGTAAGATGATTGCTCTTTCTCCTCTTTCGCAATATTAACCTCTTCAGATAGCTGCTCATCATTTTCCTGTCCGATTTTAGATTCATCATATGGTTGCTCCATCGTCTCTTGGTTGATTTTACCATCTTCCCTTCCCTGTTCGATTTTAACTTCTTCACGTGTTTGCTCTATCTCTTCCTGGGCGATTTCAACTGCGTCGGACAGTTGTTCTCTCTCCTCCATCTCGATTTTAACCTCGCCCGACAGTTCCTTTTCCATCTCCTTCTGTATTTTAACTATAACACATTGGCTTTTTTTCTCCGGCTCGAGTTCCACGTCATAACGTGATTGCTCTTTCTTTTCCTGGGCGATTTCAACTGCGTTGGACAGAGTTTCTTCCTTCTCCTTCTTCTGCTCACCTTTAACCTCGTCCAATGGTCTCTCCTCCATCTCCTTCTTGATTTCAACTTCATCACATTGTTTATTTTTCTTTTGCTGCACTTCAACTTCATTACATATTTGCTCTAACTCATTCTGGGTGATTACAACTTTTCGGAAAGCGGTTCTTCTTTCTGCTGCTGCTCGATTTGAACCTTATCCGATGGCTCTAGCTCTTTCTTCTTATTCTGGTTTTTGACTACATCAAATGTTTGCATGATTTCCACATTGACAGATGGTTGCGTCTCTTGCTCGAATTTAATAAATTTACATGATGGCTCTTTCTGCTCCTCGATTGCTTTAGCTTTTGGAATCTGTTGCTCCATTTTCTGGTCGAGTTCAGTCTTTTCAGATGGTTGTTCTAACTTTTCCAACACAATTTGATCACCCTCGTATAGTTGATCTTTGTTATAATACTCGATGATTTTAGCTTCATCACATTGTTGTTCTTGCTTATCCTGCTCGAATTTAATCTCGTCAAATGGTTGTTCACCGAACTTCTGTTCATTTGGAAACTCCTTACTTAATTGCTTATCCTGATCCATTTTAAAATCGAAACATAGAAGCTCTTGAACCTTCTTCCTGGTTTTAACATGGGCCCATGGCTGCTCTTTCATCTCCTGATCTTTTTGAATCCACTCACATGTTTGCTCTTCCTCATTCTGTTCCATTTTAACCACAGAACTTGGCTGCACTTCTACCTCCTGATCGAGTACAATAGCCTCACATGATTGTTTTTCTTCCAACTGCTCCATTTTTATCTGTTCATATGGTTTCCCTTCCTCCATCTGTTCAATTTTAATCTGTTCATATGGTTTCCTATCCTCTATCTGCTCCATTTGTGCCTCCACACATGACAACTCTAACTGCACTGGCTCGGTGTTAACCGCTTCAGTTTGTTGTCCTTCCTCCAATCGCTCAATTTTATATGACTGCTCATCTTTCTCACGGAATATTTTAAAATCTTTGTTTGCTTGATCCTTCTTCTTGGTCTTTTTAATATTAATCTCACTTGGTTGCATCAAGTTCATCGGCGCTTTACAAGATTGCTCTTCCTCTTCATCACCATGTGCGTAGGTCGTATTTAACAGTTTAGCCAGTAAATTTCCACGTTCAAATTGCATTCGTTCCAAGGTTTCCTTCTCTTTGTGCAACACGTCCATTTTCAAAAGAATGCGTACCCGATTTAAATCAATATCGGCCTTACCGATGCTCTTCCAGGCAACATGATCCAGACAATATTTGCTTTGTAATTCGCACATTTCCACAATCTGATCGCTTTCATCGGTCTTAAGTGTTGCACCGCACATTGCAGTCGGAGCATCGACACAATTGTTATTGTTGTTCTTGCTGTGATCTGGGCATATGGAACGCAAACGCTTACAGTACAATTTTAGTTTTCTGGAATACTTATCACAAATTATACCTTCGATGTTAGACCTATGCTTGGAGCCAAACATTTCGCGCGATTCGTATTGCCTTTGACACTGTTCCATATGTACCTGGCCAGCACGTGTGGATATTTCGCGACCGCAAGTTACACAAAACATGGTCACATTATCTTCCGACAAAGTTGGCCTGGGTCTACAATTGGCTACATCGACGGGTAAAGCGTTGATACGTTTAACGTGTTCATCAAATTTTGCTGCTTTTTCATCGTAGCCTTTGAGCTTTACACTCAGTTCTTGCATTTCTTTATTGATCTCCGCCAAACGTTTGCGATCGTTTTGATCAGCATGGCTTGGGTGATTGCCATAAGCATTTGATGCTGATGGAAAGAAGAATTCCAGACGTTTATGCGCCAAAGCAAGACCACATGCATCACTGCAGTATTTGGAGTTTAAACGTGCTGCATTAACGCAGCCTGGACCGAAACATTGACATAATTTTTCGGTTCTGTCTGACGTTGGTTGCGGCCACTCCGGTGGTGCTGGTACTGGTGGTGGATCAACATCATCATCAGCAGTTTTATGATATTTGGCCTGTGTTGTCGTTCTCTTGTGCGGAGGAATTGCAGTTTTGAGCTTTTCGGTTTTTTAGACGTCCTAAAGAATGGTTTTAATTGCTCCTGCAGCGTTGTAGAAATCTTTTCCGCAGACTCTGTTAATTTATAGACTATCTTCAGTTCTGTATTTGCATATCTACATTTCTGGCAGTAGAATTTTCGATATCGATTTTTTGCATCCTTCTCTGCAACTTTAATGCATGCACCATGATACCATTCATCACATGCATCGCAAGCGCTGATCGAAGAAAAAAAAGAGAAATTATACAATAACAAATACTTACATAAAAATTAAATGACAGGCATGCTGCGCTTACGACGTACATCATAAAGAAGTAGAATAATCCGTTGAACGACAAATGCAGTATGGAATCCAATGCAGTTGCTTCTGCAGGTTTGAATTTACGATTTTTTCATTGAAATAAATTTTTCACAATTTTCTTATTTTTTTTATTTTTCAAAATTATGAAAAAATTACTCAGCTGATTTATTTTTATTAACAATTTCGCTATACTACCTACTCATCACGTACTTATGCAAGTATAAAGCTAGATAGAATTTAAAGCGCTTTAAAAAATGCCAGAGTTGCCAGAGTTTATATATTTACTGTTTGTTACTGCTTTTCAAAATAAAAAATCTTAAATTTTCTACTTAAAGTGAATTCCTTTTCCTGTTTTGGCTTTTTGTTAGCTCTTAGCGATTTACTTTTATGGTTCATATACATATATACTTTCAAGTCCAAATAACAAATACTATAGTACCACATGCAAGTGGCACTGCAAGTCCTGCGTTAACTCTGGTACTTGCGTTAATTCTGGGATACCCTTTAGCTAGATCGACTCTCCTATCAATGCTGATCAAGAATATATGTACCTTATAGGGTCTTTTTCCCTTGGGTACAGTGTATAAAAAAACATATTTTCCCTATTTATTCCATTTATGTGGCAATAACTCAGTTAAGTTCGAATCGAATTTTAATTTTAAACCAGTTTTGGATTGAAAAATCTTTGACCTTTCGAACCAAATATATAATATTATGACACATCAGATGGCATCTGGTGTATTTTCATTTTCGAGTATATAAATTTATAAATTTAAAAAAAATATATATTTTTTTAAATTGTTTAAGTTTTTGAAACATTTCTTATTAGAACCAGTCTATTTTTCTTAGTTCTTCAGCGTAAAATAAATAAAAATTTTAAAGAAAAATGTTTACAAAGTGTAATTTTGTGGAAAAGTAGACACACATCACACACCAGTTTCGATTAACTTCGTTGAAATATTTTGTATTTATGTTAAAGTGTTAAAATGACACAATATAAGCCAATGCTAACGAAATAAATCAGACAATCATTCTAACTAAAGCCTACAACTTAACCGACCACCCACGTGCAACACAACATAAAGCAAGCCAATGGCAGTCAATAAGTGAGATTTACAATAGAAAAAAATAAAAAGAAAAGAAATAATAATGGAAGCGACAAACAAACGAAAGTCAATGCTTACGATTCATTGAAAGCAACAAGCAAAAGTAGGTCAGTCATTGAAAAAGTATTAGGAGACTTATGGAAAAAATACAACAAAAAAATTTTAATGAAATTTAAAAGAATAACAAAAAAAAAAAGACATGTGTCATGCTGCCCAGTCAATTGGCAATGTTGCGCATGCACATTTAGCCTAGGCTGTGGAAATTTATTTCGCTAAAACTCTCAAAATTTAAAAGTTTGTTTAAAATTAAAAGATATTCAAGTATCGCAAAGATATTCAGTATCAAACTTTATGTATTACATTTTTATGCTGCGAAGCTGTTACGCTTATCAAGGACAGTAAATCATGATTGATGTTTCAATTCAAATAAGTTTACTTAAAAAACTTTACGGAAAAATATAAAAATAAATTCCAATAGAAAAAAAAAAGCAAAACAAAAAATTACGCATACGCAGCATAAGCCGCCTGCAAGTATGTATCTAAATAAGTCATTAGTAACACGGCAAACTAATTATCTAAAATTAGCAAACGCATTAAACGCAACTCAATAATCATTTATAACCAATCACATCTATCTGTGTAATATATTATGTATCACATTTGACCTGACCTAACCAGTTGCTACTGCCGCAAGTCAAAATAACACACAACGCGCACGTACGTCGGCAACAGCTGCGTGCTGCTGCGTTACTTGCATGGAAAACTTGATAAAAAATAACATAAAATATGTTAATATTTTGCTGTTGTCGAATTTGTGCTTCTTTTTTTTATATACTCGCTACACACAGTCTGAACGGGTATATTCAATTTGTCAGAAAGTTTGTAACGCATTGAAGAAGCCGTGGTAGAGTCCTTAAGGTATATATATTCTTCATTCTCGACGAGACGAGTCGACGTAACCATGTCCGTCTGTCTGCTGCGAAGTGATTCTTTCGCTCAGTTTAAAGATATTGACATGAAATTTTAAACTTAAGCTTTTCTCGATCCTAAGTAGTTTGTATGGTATTTTTTTCTTAATGTACTCACATCAACTTGGGTAAAATACTTAGCTTAAGCTCCCACCCGCAGAAATGTACTATATCACAAATAATAGTACATTTCCATGGCTCCACGTTATGTTATCTCGTTGACAATTTATCGAAAAACGCGGAACAATGTTTCCATTGCCTTTTAGCGTTGGCGTTCGAGTTCAAACAGCTGATTTTCTTTATGTAGTAAAAAAAAATTGTACATCATTAAAAAATCCTTTTTTTTTTTTTTTTTTTTTAAATGCTGTTTTTTTTATCAAAGAATGGATGTTGTTGTTGTTGCTTTAGTAACTGCTATCCAATACGAGCATGAAATGGTAATCCGTCATTTTAATATATGCAGCTGAAGCGTTTGGGTAAATGTTTATTTTTGCGGTTACTTTGTCAGCTGTTTTCATAAATATACGCAACTTACGATTGTCAAATTATTCGAACCGATAAGAGAAATCGGTTTAAGATCGGTGTGAAAATTATGGCGACTTTTCCCATACCTAACTGCCTATACTTTTTGTATGCGATTTAACGCGAGGTTTGTCGAGTTTTTAACGCTAACGCGGCCTAATGGAAACGGCCTGTAAGAAGATCCAAATTTGTTTTTATCGAATAATATTTAATGGCGCCCCGAAGTCATGAAGTTGCCTATATATTATACATGAGATAATTATACTTTTTCGTAGATTTGATGTAGAAACCTAGAACATAAATATTTTTTTCACCGGATAACGATGTTTCCCTTCATAAATTGTTATACAAGAACATCCAATCATTTATTACTTTATACATATTTATACATTGACTTTTTTGCAGGAAATACGGGTGTTCTTATTTTCGATATAGAACAGTCCTAAGGGTTGGTAGCATACAAATTTTGTTAAAATTTTTTTTCCCATGTATTTTTGGGTCACCCTAATGTACACACCATATACAATCTGTCTGCTTTTTCGTCTGACTGATTATTTTGATGTGAATGATTCGGATAGTACTCGGGATATTTGGTTGAAAATCGAAATTTAGCCTTTCTCGGCCACGACTAAGTTCGAAAATAAAAGTACCAAGCCCATTTTAGGTACAAACAACGTCTTTTCAAAATTTTTTGTATGAAAATTGTTATTTATAAATGTATTAACTCCAAATTGGATAAAAACGCTTCTTATATCATCTAATGTCAAACCATGGTCCAATGGATTCGCCTGTTTTCAGCTAAAGCCCCTATGTAAACTTACCGATTTTTAATAAATATTTCTAATGTGTAATAAGTAAAACTAGTTTCTTAGTCTATTCTACATTGGAACTGAATCTCTCAAATATTTTAATTTGATTAATTTAGTCGCATGGATTTGGACTATAAAAATGGCTACAAATTTTATCCATGGAATTCTTTTGACCAAATTAAGAATGTGCATAACCTGGCTGAGACTGTAGACAACTCAACTATCCGGGTCCATTGCATTTTACATGAATATTTGGCATAGAAATGAGCGCGAGACTAAATATTTGATCCCGATCCCGCCCATTCCGATATACATACATATACAATTTTTTGGTTCCAAAACCAGCCAACCAGGATTTTTTTCAAAATTGTTCCGTGAATCTCGACTTTTGTCTAACTCTTTAAAATATATTACGTACAGATTTGTATACCTTGTACATGATACAGACCGAATAAAGTATAATTATTCTTCATCAGTATTGGAAACTAAGCCAATGGATTTAAAGTCACTCCAATTCCGGCATTTTTCTCGTGGATTCCAGTGATTCGCGCCCATCTCAGATGAAGCTTATCGATGTGACACATTTTATCGTATTAATAGTTTCGAAAAAAATATTAAAAATCTTCTTAAATCTCCTCAAATATTTTCAAGGGTTTTTCGAACGACTTTTGCTTTGCAAATTTTTATACATATTAAAGGAGTTAACTGCTTCGTTTCAACTGAAATATTTCACATGAATCCTAATACTAAATTTACATAAACCAAGGCAATTTCGTTTTCAATCTTCCTTTGCTGCTGTTTGAAATTCTGGTTTTGTTTTGTGTTTTTTTACGTTTTGTAGCCAATTTTATATGCTTTTGCGTATGAGTTTTCTATGCTAAAAATATCTTTGACCTATATTCTGTTGACAGTTTATGAAATGCCTTGAATTGGTTTGGATTCTGCTGCATTATCTTCTTACAATAATAGCATAATATAGTATCTATCGACAAAATATTGTATACTATACATGTATGTGTGACAATCAATGATTTCCTACTTTATTTTGTTTTAGTTTTGTCCAAGACAAGAGACATATGTATGAAACATTCATTCATTCTATTCTACTGCTTAATATTACCAGAGTCAAGTCATAGTTGAGTGTTGAAGTCGTAATAATAATAATAATAGGCAACTTCTATAGCTATTGCCTGCCTGCCTGCCTGCCTGTCGTCGTCAGCAATAAGTCACGTAGTCCTCGTGCTTCATAGCCTCAAGGCTCTTTGGGATTTCATTTGTTGAAATGCGTATGAATCTCAGTTAGACTCTGTTTGTGTGTGTATATATAAAAAATTATCTTATATCTGAGCAATGTGTGTGTGTGAATATGGTGTTTACATTTCGTTGGGACTTTAAATAAACCTGAGTCTGCAATTTTTATTTTGTTTGTTGTTGTAGCTGTTGATTTTTGCTATTTTTAAAATTTTAATTAAGAAGTGAAAGTATTTTTGTTTTAGTTTTGTAAACAATTTTAATTGTAGACATTAGTGAAAAACTTTATTTTATTTTATTTATTATTTTTATTTTATTTTAAAATATTTAAATATTTAGTTGAGCTGTACTATGTTCTTTTTTATAATAAAAATACTTTTTGCATATTTTATACATATAAATTAAGTTATTTTGCATGCATATAAAACTTCAAAGTTCGTTCGCCTCTGTATGATGAGGCAAACAGAATACCCAAAGCGTTGTCACTGACTCCGACCACTGCGAAACCAAGATAATCTTTAGATAGGGCAATGCGATGGTGCAACTCCTTCAATCTCCTGATGGAGTATGAGTAGTGTCGGCATAAGGAGTGATTTTTGAATCACAGTGTGATTAGCGGCTGCGATTTAGGAATAACAGTGACTGAAAACAGTGATTAAATCACAGTAATCAGCGGTTACTGAACACCAACATAACAAGCAGCAAAAACAATTGTGTCCTTTATTGCTTCTTTTGCATACACATTCTGCAGTTTCTTTTATACATTTTACTATTATTTTTGTTGCAATTGCTCTTACACCATTCAATCGTTTCAATATTCCACGCTTTCGGTGATTTGCACGTTTTGACGTATCAGGTGACTGTCAAATGTACCAACCAATTTATACAGGTTCAGTGTTTAAGCGAATGTGAACGATTCGCGAAGAGTAATAAATACATCAATCACTGATAAATCAACAGTTTCACTGTTTGCGAAGAACGATACACAAATCGCCGATAAGTAAGCCTGTTTACTGACGAACATGAAAATCGCAAATCACGACTTTCAGTCACTGTGACAAAATCACCACAGACAAACAGATATAGCTGGTTTTATTGAAGGATGTAGCACAATATGACATTTTTACTGATTATCACAACAAGGTTGAAGTCAATAAATTAAGCTACCATTGCACATTGATCCCTAATTCGAAAAATAAATACAGAATTATAAGTTTATAAAAAAAATTGTAGTCCAATTTGCCCACGCACACACTCACCGCCCACGTAACCCTGGGTTTGTCTTAAACAGTTCAGTAACCACAAAAAAATAGTGGATCAAGCCTTTCGCGTAGATAATGCAGATTCCGATCTGTTTGATAATATTTTCACCTATCCCTCAATATAAAATTCATTTACAAATTGATCTGCATCAAGTTCGATATCACCTCTGACGGACATCGCTTATCAAGGAAAATACTGGATATAAGTCGATCTGAAGAATACATTGCACTACAAAAAAGTGATTCTTAATGCTTATTCGGCTATTTTGATGTGCATGCGAACGTCTATCATTTTAAAAAAAAAAAATATTCGGTCCTCCGATCCATTTTCAATAAACCAACCAACAGGAAGCGAAGAAGCTGCTATTATCTAGACACCATGTGCCATAATTTTGTGAGCTGTCGATGACATCGGGTACCAAGTTAATTTTTTTATATATAATAAGGCAGTTTGTTAGCAGAAATTTTGAAAATTCTTAACATTTATTTCATATTCGCCGCATGAAATTCAGTTTTTTTTTTTTTTTTTTTTGAAACGGCGCAAAAGATGCAAAAATAATTAATATCACCGTATTTTACACACATTGAGAAATAATATTGTGTTAGAAGTTAGAGCAATCCATAACAAACCGGTATACTTTTCTTCCACGAAACACAAAAATATTTAGATTAGACTTGCCTACGGCAACACTTCACAAAAACACTAATTTTACAGAAAATTGAAAATCAATCGCAGTGGTATATTTTGAAGTTGCGTCTTAGAGATAGGGTCTTCATAAATTTAAAAAATTTTTTGAAAATGTTAAATATAATTTACTACTTCACTGCTTAATTCCAAAACATGCGCATACAGCATTAAACTTAAATTAAATGTAATCAAAATCGCGCAACTGGTTGTCTATATTTGTTATGCTTCACTTAATGCTGCTACATACAAGTGAAACATGCCACATCTAGAATTGTCTCCCGACGGACGTTATGAAGACAAGTGCGCTATAATTAAATGTCTTCGCACATAACTCAAGCATAATAACCGCAAGTTTCTTTAGCATGAATATTATATTTAGGTAGCGCTATATTGTAAAGATAAAGACAAACATGACATAAAGTCAGCAACACTTACTTGTATAAGTGTGCGTGTGTGTATGTGTGTGTGTAATGTAGACAGAAATTGTTTACATATTCAGACAATTGTAAGCACGACGCTGTTTTATGTATCCTGTGAGGCATATCTTTTACGCTACCAGTTCCGGCGGAATGAGCAAACGCACGCCATTTTGTTGTACATTATACGTACATGCATATTTTTGTGTATTTGAAGCATGAAGGGAAAGCAAGTAGTCTCATTTCATTAAACTTCTTTCTTACTTTTTTTCTTTTTTTTTGTTACAGTTACACTTACGATGTCTCTGTTTTCTTCTACTTCATATTTCTGCCGCTGTTGCCGTTGCTTCTTTTCAATTACTTGACTTTCTGTCAATATTTACTTTTTTATTGTTGTTTACCTTGGTGTCTTCATTTTGTACCCTATATCTAAAAAATTAGAGAGAGTAACTATATTAAGTTGGCGAAAATGTGCAGCATTGAAAGCTAAATAAATGTATACAGATAAAAAAACACAAGCACATTGTGCTTAAATCAAGCATAAACGTGCTCAAAAGAAAGGTAAACTGATTTTTTCTATATTCAAGCACAATGTTCTCAAATGAAGCACATTTTAAATGTTGTAAAACAACTTGATTCAAGCTCACTTCATTATGTTTCTAAAAATTTGTGCTCAATAGAAGAGTATATTGTTCTCGAATTGAGAACAAATTATGCTTGTATAATCGTTAACACTGCTCTGAAGGTTTTTTTTGCGACAAGGATTTGATTTCGAAAATCTCTTACTACATCGATTTTTTTTTTTTTTTTTGACAATTGTAGTGTTGAACCCTGACGTAGTGCAAACTAGTGTTGGCAATAAAATCACTTTCGGTGATTTTTTCACAGTGATTTTAAAATCGCAATGTCGCACTGCGTCTGAAAGTAGTGATTTGCGACTTTTTTCTCTCAGTGAACAGAGGTTTAGTTATCGGCAATTTTGTGTATCACTCTTCGCAAACAGTGAAACTGTCCATTTATCAGTGATTGGTGATTTTATCACTCTTCTCGAACCATTCATATTTGCTTGAACACCGAACCTGTACAAATTTGTTGGTACATTTTCCAGTCACTTGATTCGTTAAAACGTGCAATTCACTGAAAACGAGGTCTATTGAAACGACTGAATTGCTACAAATATATAAATAGAAATCGAAGTGATTTGTGACATTTTTTTTTTATAAAAAACAGGTAAATCAAACGGCAGAGTGCAAAATGTTTTGTGCCAAACTGTCGTTTGTGACTAACTTTGCAAAGGAAGCACTCAAATAATATTTTTGATCAATTTTAATTTTTACAATAAGAGCAGTGATTTATTTTTCATTGAATTAAAATAAAGTTGGGTTATGCGGTGTAGAACACTCTTCGCGAACAGTGAACCTGTTCAGTTGTCGGTGATTGGTGATTTCATCATTTTCGCGAACTACGATTTAATCACTGTTTGCAGTCACTGCGATTTTCAAGTCACAGTCACAAATCACACTTCGACTCAAAAATCAATCTTTTTGCCAACACTAAACTGCACCACTATCATAAACTGAAGAGTAATATTTGGCCTTTACAATTAGACCCTAATCAACTTTGTCTGATGCGCCGTTAGATCTTTATCGATTCATTTTCAGCTCGAAATCTCCTTTTGGAAACAACACACGAACAATGTATACATTTGAAGAGTGGTGATATTTTTTATCGAATAACACTGTGCGACAAAAAAGAAAAAAAACTCGGAAAGTGTAAAGATTGTAGGTCTGGTCTAGTAAAAAAAAAATGTATGCTTCGTATTTTTTGGGGGAACCCCAAAATATAAATCCTTTTATCACTTATTGAGCTATAACTTAACCCAGTAAATTACTAAACGATTTTTTATTTTTTTAAATCGTTGTTGTTGTTTGGTAATAATCGCGATTAATCGATTATTTCAAACATCATTTATCCTCAATTTTTTTTTTTTAATTTTTTTTTTACTTTCAATTTTATTTTATTTTTTTTAATTTTAATTTTTTTTTTTTTTGAACCGTACACATTTTTATATTTCCTAAGCTAAGTGTAGAGCATTTGTCAGTTATGCCCACTCAACTATAATATCATTTGTTGTTTTTTTTTTCTCGCTTATTTATTCATAAGGTAGATAGATATGCTTGTTGTTATTATCGTTGTTTTCGTTGTCTTTAATGGTTCTTGTAATTTCATTTACCAAAAAAAAAAAAAAAAATATTATATTTAGCTCAAATTTTATGTGCTGCATTCTTGTGAAGAATGAACAACAACAACAAAAAGAAATCACATATTTCCAAAAATTTATTAAATCAAAAAAAAAAAAAAAAGAAAATAAATAATTCTAAGTGCTTCTAAAAATATTTTTCACATAAATTTTTTCTACATCTCACTCAGCTACCTTGTGGCTACCTTAACTACGTTTATTTTTAGCAATCATTATTTAAATTATGTATTCAGCTTAAGCACAACGTTTGTTAGCTAAGACAGAGCATTTCATCATATCACTCGAAATATTATATCAAAGCACGCAAAACTGAGAGCTAGCAGCAGGGTAACTTAAGCAACATTTCGCAAAATTCCTTACAATCTAAATATTATCCTTGTCACGCATACAAATTTCCACTTTGACCTAAATATGAGCTAACGAAAAAAAAAAAAGAACGCGATAACATAAAAAAAATATGCTAGCCTAGCCGAAAGTAAAAGAAAACAAAAACAATGAAAAAAAAGGTATTAATAAAGGTTACCAAAAAGGATAAGCTTGGCAAGTTAAACCACAGACAGCATCCTGCGTGCTAGTTTACCTAATTCTTAAGCTTCTTCCCTTGTCGTCGACTACAAATTAAGTGTCAAAAAATAAGTGAGTGATATATTGTTTTCCATGCATGCATTTTATATGGGGAATTCCTTTTTTGTATAATCTTCTCCTAACTAATTTGTTTTGATTTGCGACAAAAGAAGGACAAAAAAACTTAAAGCATTTGGATTATGGAAGTGTATCTTACCTATTTAAAAATTATAGCATAAATATTTTCATATTTTCTTTCTTGTTTCTTTTTACTCTGACAGAATATATTCATAAATTGAGTTAGGTCATGTTGACGTTAGACAAACCCGCATTGCTTGTTTCATATTATCAGTCAAGAATATTATTTCTTGCAGACATAAAGGTGCGCGACAGTTAGATACTATAAAATATACGCCAAGAGTACCTATAGCTAACAACTTGGTTATTTATATGCTTAGATCTCATTACACTCACGCAGAGTGACTCAAGTCTAACACAGAGCAGCTGGTTAAGTTAAGTGCATTTTAATTAATATTATTTCCATTAACAAAGAGTTCCATTTGACAATTAACATGCAACTTTACTGTCTCGAAAAAAATTTACAGGACACTTAAAACATGGGAATACTAAAATAGTAGTAAAATAAAAGGGTCTGTGAAAATGTATGCAATAGATAGAAACAGGCATGAGAGACCCCATAATCGTATTATATGATGTTTCTTTTATAGACGCCGAAACAACTCAACCGTTTTCAATGAATTTTTGTAGATGTGTATTTTTGGAGAGATAGGATATGTGGGGAGCTCACCCCCTAGGATTGTTCTATATCGAAAAAAAGAAGAACCGTATTTTTTCTTTTTAAATCGGATAATATTAAATGGTGCCCGGCACACAAACGGGTATATTCAGTTTGTCGGAAACTGTGTAAAGCAGACCCCATAAAGTGTATATATTATTGATCAGCTCGATGAGACTAATCGATCTAGCCATGTCCGTCTGTCTGTCTGTCCGTATATATATTTCAACGCGGTTCATTCGTAAAGTACTGGAAATATTTAACTAAAATTCGAAACATAAGCTTTTCCCGCCAACGACTAATTCAAGTTCGAAAATGGAGTGCCACGCCCATATTTAGGTAAAGCCTCCATACAAATTTTGCGACCATTTTCGAATTTTTGTATGAAAATAGGTTTAGAATGTACATATGTATTGCCTTTTCAGCTTATAGTTAGCCTGGGCAGTGCCATTCGATACCAAGTCTTGATCCCGATCTTCCGGACGTCCTCCAGAACCTGATCCTTCCAACGCAGCGGCGGTCTTCCCCGCTGTAGTGCTCCTCTGATTTCGTCCACGTTTTTATCGTATATCGTTCTCGCTGGAGCTTCTTCATTCATTCAAAGCACGTGTTCAGCCCAGTGCAATCGTTTATACCTGATGCGCCTGACTATATTATATAGCTGGTACAGCTCGTGATTCATGCGAGTACGGTAATCGTTGTCCACTCTGACAGGACCAAGGATTTTTACGAAGAATTTTTCTCTCAAATGTGCCTAACGCCGATTTGTCAGCCTCTGACATGACCCATGTTTCTGCCAGACATCAGGACTGGGATAATCAGCATCTTGTAGTGTTTGATTTTCGTTTTTCTGGATAAAACTCTACTCCTCATTTGCTAACAGAGACCAAAGTAGCATCGTTTAGCCAGAGTAACTCTTCGTCTAATTTCTAGGCCGGTGGTTTTGCTCTTGTTTTTTTGAGAACCCAAGTAGACGAAGTTTTCTACAACGTCGAAGTTGAAATTCCCCATAGTCACAGAATCCTTAGGTCGTGTTATTAATTTGTGAGAGGAAGTTGAGTCAATGCTTTAAAGAACTTTGATCTAATTGGCGTGTCGAAAGCGGCTTTGAAATCGACGAAAAGGTGGTGTATGTCAATATGCTTCTCCTTGGTCTTTTTCAGTAACTGGCTCAGCGTGAATATGGTCGGTGGTCGACTTCTTCGGTCTAAAACCGCACTGGTATTGTCCAACAGTGCTTGCTACGTACGGTTTCAACCTATTGCACAGTAAACCAGATAGAATTTTGTACGCGATTTGTATGAGACTTATACCGCGATAGTTTGCGCAGATTGCGGGATCTCCTTTCTTAAGGATTGAACAGATCGCTGGACATGCATTCACCAGTCCATATTTTGCATAAGAGTTGATGCATACATCGAATCAACTCTTCGCCGCCGGTCTTAAATAACTCTGCGGGAAGTTCGTCTGCGTCCGCCGCTTTGTTATTTTTAAGCCCTTTTTTAGCTTCTAAGACCTCGTCATAGTCTGGTGGCTCCACAGGAATGCCATCATCGATCGTGGGAACCAGATATTCATCTTGAATTGAATTAAAATTTGTTAAATTCACTTCTAATGTCCACCAAAGTTTATATGATTAGGATCGGGCTAATATAACATGCAGCCCCTGTACATACTTGAACAAATGCATTGTGAAATTTTGTCTTAGCTCCTGGTGAACATATAAAGTATTATAAGTGTCGTGTGACGTACTTTGAGCTTAGAAACATAGAATTTAACGTTTTTTCCTTTTTTTTGTCACTTCAAATACGTCACAAACGTATCATATAAAGCAACTATGTATTTTTTATTAAGTATTATCACACACTATCCATGTTAAGTATCCAAAAGACAACAGTGACAATAATTTTCAATTTTTCGCTAATAAAAAGTGCAGTAGGTCAAGTGGTCATGTGCAACAAAAGCATTACACTGTCTGTTACGTAGACAGTCATTCATTCATTCAGTCTGTCAGTCGGTAAGTCGATCAGAGAGAGAGAGAGAGTCTGTCTGTCTGTAACCTTCAGTAGCAAAAAATTACGCCCAACCACTAAACATCAATGACGTCATAGCTCTATGTGCTGCTTGCATTGTGGTAGGTTCTGGTAAAAAAACCTTTTACATTATTATTTTTAGTGCATAAGAATGAAACTAATTAAAATTCCAGTTACAATTGACCTTGCGAAGCTAAGCAACAAATAATAAAAAAAAAAAAAAAAAAATGATATAGCCTCATAAGTAATGTGACAAGAAAAAAAATACGTCTAATATGTCATGTAATACTGCGCAATATTAACAAAATGATTTGCCTATTAACCTAAATTCCGAAATTTGCTCCCCCAAAATATGTGCTCTATATTGGCTAAAATGAATTAATTTAGCACAAGCGTATAAATTTGCATTAGAAATTTCGGAAGAAAAATAACTAGGTCATATGTGATAACCTTGTAGGCAACACACACACACACACACCACAAGCACATACACTGACTAACAGGAAGTACATCTTATAGATCTCTTTATTTATTTAAAAAAAAATATATATCGTAAAAATAAGTGCGTAGATGTATGGCTTTATGAATGAAATTCTTTTAAGTAAACAACTAAATGTGAAAAGTTAACAGCAGCTCAAGGTAGAACATGGAAGGTGTTAGAAATCAATGTTGCAATTGTTGTGCAGTTAAACTTGAGACGCCTACAAGTATGCTATGATTTTATTTTAAAAATGTTACGCTAGCCGGTGCTTTATCCGGTATTCAAGGATATTGCTGTCGTTACTATTTTTTTTAATGTTTCCGTTTAATGTTGCCGTTCGACACTGATAATAAATTTGTTGTTGCTGTTGTTTTTAGTAGTACGTCATCAACGTAAGCATTATCCTTGAGTGCAGGCATTAACCTTCGTGACAGTGTGCAATGCTTGCAACATAGACTCCTCTACACATACGTGTATTTTTATTGTTTTGATTGAATGAAAAAAATTGCATTGAACTGGACATTATTAAAGCTTTCTTCTATTTTTTGTTGCCAATGCACACTACATGATGTCTGTGCGTTAAATTTCACACCAAATATGCAATCGAGTCACATAAATTAATTAATTTTATTTGGCAGTAAGCTATTTTTGCGTTGTTTTTGAGTAATTTACGAAACAAGCTTTTGTACTCAATTTAGGGCAATTATGGCACAGCATGCATACTTAGGCGTTACGTGCATTTGATTTGATCTACCCGCTATACGCACTTCTATGAGAAAAATGTATATGGAAGGCAAGGTTTGCGCTGTTATATATTTATGGAATCTTTATGAAAAATAAATATAAAAGATTTTGATTGAATTAAGTTTTTTTTTTTTTTAAAACCATGCATTCTTCTTTTATATCTTAATTCTTTCTTTTCAGATGGTTATATCCGTTCCAGAATCGAATTTTCAGTACATCATATCCACTTCAAATCAGTACTAACCTAAGCTTATTACTTCGGTGGAACCGAAGCTTAAATAGTCGTCACACGAATCATTAAATAGTTTTTGTGATTTTCAGTCTTAGATAGAACTTCGAGATGGGATAAGTGGGGATCAATGATCTGATACAACACAAGTTTAAACACAAGCTACATAAGCTAAAAATATAAAATGTAACTTTATTTTTTTTTTGAAAATATAAGAAACTGAGAGGTGAGTTTGTATAGGGCTATATGTTATAGTATATAGTAGTAGGGCACCTTGGTTTTTTACATTGGATGACATTAGACGTGTTTTTTTCTTTACCTAATATGGACTTAATACATTCAAAAATTCGTAAATCAAACTCTACAAGACGCTGATTATCCCAGTTCTGATGTCTGGCGCAGAAACATGGGTCATGTGGGAGGCTGACAAATCTGCGTTGGGCACATTTGACAGAAAAATTCTTCGTAAAATCCTTGGTTCTGTCTGAGTGAACAACGATTACCGTATTCGCATGAATCACGAGCTGTACCAGCTATATAATGAAATCGATATAGTCAGGCGCATTAGGTATAAACGATTGCACTGGCCTGGACACATGCTTCGAATGGATGAAGAAGCTCCAGCGAGAACGGTATACGATAAGAACGTGGACGAAATCAGAGGAGCACTACAGCGGGAAAGACCGCCGCTGCGTTGGAAGGATCAGGTTCTGGAGGACGTCCGGAAGATCGGGATCCAGACTTGGTATCCAATGGCACTGGATTATAACATCTGGGTTAATACCCTTTGTGCTGCCCAGGCTAACCATAAGCTGTAAAGGCAATACATACATACAATTCAATTCATTTAGAAATAATCAGGAGTGTCACCGGAATCTCAGAATTTTATTGTGTAAGTGATTTGGTGTAAATATTCGAAAACTTACACCATTACACCGATACTTTGAGTATTTACATTGATTCCACAGGTTAGCCAATTTTATTTAATATTTTGAATTTCTAAACAGAAAAATCAAATTTGCGATCTACAAAATTGAAAATGAAAACTTACAACTCTATTTAAAATGTAGAACTCAAAACTTTAGTGGAAGTGTTTTTGATGTCATCCTTCTATATCTTGTTTTTAAAAAATTATTTCACTGTCTATAATATAGATATTCCACACTGGTCGCAATTTTCTGAGATATCACTAAAAACAGTGTGTAGACTCGGCCTAGAAGATGATATAACCAATTCACATATTTTATACGACTGTCCGGTTTTGGTCAGATTTGACGTCTGTTTTAAGGGTCATTCTCAAGCTTATCAAAAAACCAGAGAATGTCCAAAATCATTTAATTTGAACATAATTAGACCTAGAAACAAAGGACTTACCTCTAGACGCAGTTTTCGTTTTCTATCATGGCCTTACTTTTACCTGGGTCTTTACAACTATGGTCCAGATGATACTACGCCAAGCCTTCTGATTAAACAACGTTCTTAGAAGCCAGCTAGGAAAAACTTTAACTGTGTTAAAATTGAAGCTTAAATAAAACGAAGCTTAAGAAAAACGTTAACTTCGGTTGAACCGAAGCTATATACCTGTCACACATCATTTGAATTAGAAAAATCTTCTTGTATAGTATTAAATTTTATCTTTAAGAATGTTCTGAAAAATTTTAAAATTCGCGCTTCATTTTTTTCCTGAAAATAATAATTATTTAAAGATTTGTGTGACGGTTCGAAGAATTTTTAAAATATATTCTTTTATTTATTACTTTTAATTGGTTTGCGATTTTTATCTTTGGTTTTGCAGTTATTAATTATTAAGATGAAAAGAAGCTTCGAAAACTTAACAGCAAATTTTCTATTTAAAGAAGACAGATAATTATTTTTATTATTTTTTTTATTTTTTTCTGAGAAACGAAAATATACTCATAATTGCCTTCTTCAAAAAAAATAAAAATCAAACTAATTTTTAAAAATATTTCTAACTATTTTCTCCTTTGCTTATTTTTAAAAGAAAATTCTAATGAAAATCCATTTTAACGATTGATTTTGCAGCAAAAATTGCACAAAATTGCATAGTAACACGCCTTCTACGATGTAATTTTTCTTAGAAAATATCTTTTTATATTTTTATAGAAGTATTATATCTATTTTTAGTGCAGAGTTTGTACATAGAAAACTTATGCTAAATATAAAAGGTGTGTGTGTGTGTGGTACTATAAAGGCTAAAATTAGTAGCTATTCTGTAATAGCTGTCTCAAGTAGCTTTGCCTTTGAGATTTATTGAAGCGTATAGATATGGTTGCCAGGCATACCCACATGCATTGATTCCTTTATTTAATTGAATTCTATACGAATATTGTTTTAGGTAGGCAGTCAGTAAGTCAGTTAGTCAATTCATTCATTCAAACAATGCTGCACCCTTCACTAAACGTTTGAGTTATATGAAATCGAAAAGTTAAAATGTTCATCATTTAACAAACTTTGGCAAATGATAAAAATTTAACTTTTATAAAATGTAATTGTTTTTTTTTTATATCAATAAATGAAAATCAACTTCCGTTTGGCATTTTCAATCGTTTTGATTTGTGTTTCTTGTTTCTTAGATGATGAAGGAGCTTTGCTCTAGCCGCTTGAGTATTAAACCCGCAGACAGTGTCAATGTTGAAGAACCTTGCACTTTATTTAATTGAAAAAAAACGTATAATTTAAAAAAGATACTTATAAATCATAAAAGCAAAGTTATGAAAAAGGTGATACATATACATTTAGATGTATCTATTCGTACTTGACATTTTTATTATTATTTATGCTTGTGTCATTTTAGATTTGGTTTATTTTGCACTCATTTTGTTTGTATATAGTAAAAGATTGTAAATATAATTTGACCTTTTGAATTTGTCATTAAATATATTTATTAAGAGAGAACTTTTCATGCATTTCTATGCGTGACGATTACAGATCGGGAATCGGGGTACTACGATACATAATCGTGCTGAATTGATGGCAAAAGTCCACAAAATTATTGCTGTTGACGGAAATTTCACTGTTAGAATGTTGGCTGAAGAATTAAATTCATCTACTGGTACTATTTGGACAATTTTTACTGACCATTTGGGTAAAAGAAAGGTCTCTGTGTACGCTTTGTTCCACAACAATTAAATGAAGATCAAACAAGAATGAACGCTGAAGTCGGAGTATGCTCGACTGCAAGATACCCTGTACCCAATCTTTATGTACCGTAAGTTAAGTCCTATCTTTGTATATACCTTATTGTATTGGATTTTAAAACAAATACTTGAAAAATGGTGTAAATTTGTATGGGGATTATACCTAAAATTTTGTTGGTTCTACCCATATTGGGATATTTTATTGGGACTATCATAGACATAATTTATGCTAAATTTGAACTTCCTTGAATAAAAAACAATGAAGTTTTCATGCAAAAACCCAAAATTTTGGGGTACATTTGTATGGGGGCTATACCTAAAATTTTGTTGGTTCTACACATATTGGGATATTTTATTGGGACTATCATAGACATAATTTATGCTAAATTTGAACTTCCTAGAATAAAAAACCATGCCGTTTTTATGCAAAAACCTAAAATTTTGGGGTAAATTTGTATGGGGGCTATACCTAAAACTTTGTTGGTTCTACCCATATTGGGATATTTTACTAGGACTATCATAGACATAATTTATGCTAAATTTGAACTTCCTAGAATAAAAAACAATGCCGTTTTTATGCAAAAACCTAAAATTTTGGGGTATATTTGTATGGGGGCTATACCTAAAATTTTGTTGGTTCTACACACATATTGGGATATTTTATTCGGACTATCATAGACATAATTTATGCTAAATTTGAACTTCCTTGAATAAAAAACAATGCCGTTTTTATGCAAAAACCCTAAAATTTTGGGGTAAATTTGTATGGGGTCTATACCTAAAATTGTGTTGGTCCTATCCATATTGGGATATTTTATTGGGACTATCATAGACATAATTTATACTAAATTTGAACTTCCTAGAATAAAAAACCATGCCGTTTTTATGCAAAAACCTAAAATTTTGGGGTAAATTTGTATGGGGGCTATATCTAAAATTTTGTTGGTTCTACCCATATTGGGATATTTTATTGGGACTACCATAGACATAATCTATGCTAAATTTGAACTTCCTTGAATAAAAAACAATGCCGTTTTTATGCAAAAACCTAAAATTTTGGGGTAAATTGGTATGGAGGCTATGCCTAAAATTGTGTTGGTCCTATCCATATTGGGATATTTTATTGGGACTATCATAGACATAATTTATACTAAATTTGAACTTCCTAGAATAAAAAACAATGCCATTTTTATGCAAAAACCCAATATTTTGGGGTAAATTTCAAATATGGTGGCCATATCTCTTATAGTCTCCGAGATAATCTCTTTCATTCGGCAGACAGCATGACAGACAGACGGACAGACAGACATAGCTAGTTCGACTCCCCTTCCAATGCTGATCAAGAAATTATATACTTTATAGGGTCTATCTTGCCTCTGTCTGTTACATACATTTGCACAAACTTAATATACCATTTTACCCTTTGGGTACAGGGTTTAAAAATCGATCGTGTAAAAAAAAATATGTTCGTGAATTTTTGATGAAAAAACAGATTTGTATCATCGATCACCCTCCGTATTCTCCTGATCTATCACCTTGCGACTATTCAAGCAGCCGTGATACAGGTATTAAAGAACATTCCTCAAAAAGGTAGTAACTTTTAACCTGTCAACCAATTTATATGAAGTTGGCTGCGTTTGAAAGGTGAGACCTATACTATACCTTTCTCCGAAATAGTTACGAAATCGACAGCACCTTGCACCCCTGTACAGATATTATTTTCACTAATTTAGGTTTAACTATAACTTTTTTATTTATTATATTTTTTTGTTTAATTCAAAAAGCTACAAAATCAAGTTGCATACAAAAATGCAATACAATACAATAAAAAAAATTTCTTCATCGTACATTGCCATATCAGACGCAATCGCTGTTTAAAAAGTTGAAACGGTGAAGGTTTCAATAATGACGTCTAGGTACTCTCCTATAATATATGTAAACCATATATCTCTCTCTCTCTATCACACTTTAAATATACGAGTGTATTCTGCTTTATCTCTCTGCAAGAACAAAATGCATAGCAAATTGCACTAAAGTTGCTCAATAGCAGCAGCTCAGCTCAACTCAATGCTAACTGGGTCAGGGCTGTCATTTGCCGCCGCCGCCGACAACGACGACGACGACGACGATATCGTCATCATTCGAAATGTCCTTAAGTTACTGCTACAATTGTTGTTGTTGTTGTTGTTGTTGCTGCTGCGTAAATTTAAAATTTCATTCCGACAAAAAAGAAAATAAAATCAAAACAAAAAATACGTCTGCCGGTCTGCAATACATACTAAAGCCGCATTTTACATTGACTTAAGGATCAAGTTTCCCCCAACGTCCATAGCTAATATTGCGCATACGTCATGTTATACGGCAAAGTATTAAATTATATCAATCAGTCAATAAAATGTAACTAGAAGCTAAGTTAAATTTAATTATTGAAACGCTTGAATAGCGCTATTGACGTAATGCAAACCGGCAATGGAACACATTGCGTATACTTAATAAAATATTCTGCAGCAGCAGCAACAGAAGCGACTGAAGATTTCGCACAGAGGTCAATCGTGCAGTATTATGCTGATGAATTTAAGTGACAAACAGCAGCGTATCTATTAAAAAATAAAGATAAATAAAATTTATTTATAAACTCGTTACTCATACGCCACGTGGTTGCATAATGAAACAATCGCAACGTTGCCGCCACCATTTTATGATTTATACAATATAAAAATAGCTAAATAAATAATT
>JAEIFJ010001069.1:0-152238 GCA_018903435.1 Leucophenga varia
AAAAAAAGTGCATAGGCGCAAGCAAAAAAGTACATGAGCGCGACAAAAGTGCATAGGCACGACAAAAGTGCATAGGCGCGATAAAGGAGTGCATAGGTGCGACAAAAGGTATAGGCGCGATAAAAAAAATGGCCTGGGCGCGAATGAAAAAGTGCATAGGCACGAGCAGAAAAAAAAAAAAGTGCATAGGCGAAAGGCATAGGTGCGATAAAAAATTGCATAGCGATGCGATAGAAAAGTGCGTAGGTGCGATAAAAGTGAATAGTTCCGTCATCAGGGGAACTCTCCGATATGAAAAAATTTTCAAAATTAAATTTATGTTTTTAAAATTTTAACGCAAATGTCAGAGATGACACTTAAAATTTATCGATCTCATAAAGTCGACATCGTCACGTTGCTGTTACCTAATACCGATTTAGCATTGAGACGACGTCGACGACGCCTTTTCTACACTTGGTAATAATATTGCGGAATTAGTCTATGAAACATTAGTTATATAAAATATTACTGACCAACAAATGTTAAAGCGCTTAGAAAGCCTCTACCACCTCTGTCCCAAGCATAACATCAAAATGGTCGTCACTGATTTCAACGCACAAATTGGGAGAGAAAAAATCTTTCGCCCAACTATCGAAAAATTTAGCCTACATGACAAAACCAACAGTAATGGAGTAAGGCTAATCGACTTTGCTGCGGGCAGATACATGATCATAAGTAATACCAGATTCCCACATACAGACATCATCAAGGCTACATAGCGAAGTGGCGACCTAAGTATCCAAACACAAATAGATCACGTTGTGACTAATGCCATTCACGCTACTAGCATGCCTTATGTACGAGCGTACAGAGGTCTTAACAACGACTTGGACCATTACCTTGTTCTAGCCAAGGGTCGTACTAAACTTAACAAGGGTCTCCCATCTACTCGGAGAGAATCCTCCGGCCTCCGACGATCAGTGGATCTCAAACTATTAGCTAAGGCAGCCAAAGAGGTTATTGGCTACACTAAACCTCGAAGGCAGACATCAAGTCGTATGACCGAAGGTTAATAAGGTAACAGATGTCTAGAAATCAGTAGGGCTAAGGAGAAACCACTTCTCTACCATACTTTTAGGGGCGATGACGGGAACAATGCCGCCAGTGGAGACGTTTAATATCTGAGTCCTCGACCGATGATGACCCTACTGTAGAGCCACCAGACTATGACGAGATCTTAGAAGTTATACAAAGGCATAAAAATAATACGCAGCAGGTGCAGACGAAACGTGCCCACTGACTTGAAGTTTTCTTCCAAACGCTATTAAAATCCTATCTGGCATATTGTGTAATAGACTGAAACCGTACGTAGTAAGTATAGTTGAACAGTACCAGTGTGTTTGAGAAGAAGATACTTCGGGCAACCTTTGGTTCAGTTACAGTGCGAAATGACATTCGTATCCGCATGTACGAGCTAAGTTTAAATTGACATCGACGTCAGGAACATCAAATACAATAGGCTGTCCTGGGCTGGTCACCTGTGTCGAATGGATACAAAGGCTCCGGCAAGAAAAAAATTTATGAGCAACACGGAAAAAATCGGAAGGCCAGGCAGAGAGGACGTCCACCGCTGCGTTGGGAGGACCAGATCTTGGGAAGACATCCACAAGATCGGTATCCAAAATTAGTATCGATTTGCTCTAGACTACAACCGCTGGTGCGAACCCTACGTATTGCCAAGGTCAACAATCGGTTGTAGCGCAATACATATATATAAATACACATATAAATATATATATATATATATACATATATATCCATACTTATATATATATTGAATATATATAAGTATATTTATGCATAACAATGTAGCCAGGATTGATGATACTTTTAAACTTAGGATAGCATTATGACAAAGTTCAAGCAAATTTCAACAGAACTCAATATTAATGTTATATTCGTACTAAATTCAACTTCAACAAAAACTGATTGTGAGTTCAGTTCTGCTGGACAAAGATCAATATTAGGCTAAGTGCTTTATTTTGATTCAATGTCTTTTTGTTTCGCGCGGCATTAATAATTAATAATTGGTAACGCAAGTCGACAACATTCAATGTTAAAGTCCAGCAAAAGCAAAACACTCACAGGAAAGACAACATTAATAGTACGAGTCGAATTTAGATAATTCTGTCCGTCAGTTGTGCGAGAACTTTTGGACGTGTTGGTCAATTGCTAATACGGGTCGGAATAAAAATTCATATACTCGTACTTACTTACATATGTACATATCTGTATATCTGTATATATTATTTCTTTGACTAAATTTGTTTTGAACAAACTCAGTGCATTGCATATACATACACATACATACACATACATATATAAATATGTACCTATTTCCCCCTTCTGCATGAAAGGATAATTATGATTGTTGTAACGATAAAAAAGAACTCATATGTGTATTTGTAAAGAAAAAGTAATATGACAAATTGATAAACCTTTCCGGTGGGATAACAAAAATAAAATTGAAAATCAATAATAATTTACTATATATTGCCAATGTTTATAATTCAAGTTTAATCCTGATGTGCTAATATGTACTATATAAAATTGTTTTTAAATTTTCGATACGAAAAAATCTGTTTAAAAATATAAAAATCGAATATGGATTATTACTAGGAAACGGAAAAAAATAATCAATAAACTTTCAATCGAGGTTAAACATCAAACATTTAGATTGATTGGATTACTTGCCTGGGATTTTGTGCAACTGTTTTCCGTTCAATGACAGAAAATTGTCGTCTTCAATGTCGACATTGACTTATAGATTCGTTTTTTAAAATTTATGAAGGTAAGTAATTTGTATATTCACAATAAGAACAACAATGATTATTTTCTAATAAATAATTTTTGTTTGTTATTGTATAAAACTTCAACAGAAAAAGTGTAATTAGTTTTTTTAAATTGAATAATAAATTTGTAATTGTAAAAAAGAAGTAGAGGGAACATTCCTAACACATTTTCTACAAAAATAACAATAAATTTCCATTTAAATTTTTCAATTAACAAAATCGTCTACAAAACTGGCGAGAACCAGTTTGCAATTTGCCTAATAAATTATGAAGTAGTCTTGAGATCCATTTTCTTAGCATAGCTATCTTATTACCGACTTTTTGTCGTTTTTATTGAGACATAGTACTGGCCTTAGTATTAGGTATTTTTCCATTGGTGGCATTCAAGCTCAAGTATAATTTAAATTTTTTTAATGTCACCAAAAGGAAAATTTAATCTTTTCAAATAAGTAGTATACTTAGTGGGCGTTCAGGCACACAAATATTTTGATCAAATTTTTAAAATTTTTTTTTTTGCATTTCCATTTTTATACCCGCCACACAGTGTGAAGGTACATTCAGCTTGTGTGAAAGTTTGTAACGCATTAACGGAGTCATCGTAGACCCTATGAAATGTATATATTCTTGATCAGCTCGACAAGACGAATCGATCTAGCCATGTCCGTCTGCTTGTCCGCCCGTCCATCCGTCTGTTCTTTTTGTTTCTTCGCAGTTTATTCGGTCAGTTTAAAAGATATAAAACTGAAATTCAGATTTTTTTAACTTTTCTCCTAACGACTAAATTAAGTATGAAAATTAAATTACCACACCCATTTTTAGGTAAAGCCCTCATACAAACTTACCGCTTATTTCCGATTTTTTGTATGAAAATAGCTGCTATTATTCATTAATGTATTGTATTTAATGTTTTGTATTAATGTCTTCCATTTACATAACTAAGGTGCCGCGCCCATATTTGCGTTTCTAAATGCACACTTCAACATTTTTGTTTTGGGTTTTATTGCTTTAAAATTGTGCCAAATATGTTTAATACTAGCATTAACGATCAAATTAAATGATGTTTGATTCGGAGTTTTTTACTGACCACAAAATTGAAAACATTACAAGGAACATCGTTAAATTTGGTGAAAACGAAGCTTAAATACACTTCACACGAATCTGTAAATAGTTTATGTGTGATGACTTGAATAATCTTTCCAGATAGGATGGATAGGAATCAATGGTCTCACACAACCCGCACAATATTGATATAAAAATTTTATTCTAAAAATTCAGATTTATTGTAATAATAATGTTTTTAAAAATATCAGAAAATGGAAGGTGCTTGTGTATGAGGATATATGTTAAACTGGTCCGATCCGTATCACATGGGTAGTTTATAAATAGGATGACGCTAGAATTGTTTTTAACAAATTTGGAGCGAATACATTCAAAAATCACAACTTTTTATGTACATAAGCTCGCAAATGGGCGGTATAGGAGCCATAGCTTAAATTGGACCTGGTGCCTTAAGAATGAATACATAAATAAATATCAACTATTTTCATACAAAAACTCGACAATGGGCGAAGATTTGTATGGAGGCTATACCTAAAACTGGGCGTGGCACCTTCAATTTCATACTTTATTTAGTCGTTGGAGAGAAATACTGACCGAATAAACTGGGAAGAAACAAACAAAATGACGTTCAGACGGACGGACAGATGGACAGACAGACAGACGGAAATGGCTAGATCGATTCGTCTCGTTGAGCTGATCAAGAATATATATTCTTTATGGGGTCTGTGACGTCTTCTTTAATGCGTTACAAACTTTCTGACAAATGTGTTACGGGTATAAAAATAGTCGCTGGTATCCATTTTTATACCCGCCACATGTGTAGATAGTTTTCATTTTGTCAAAAAGATTGTAGCGCATTAAAAGAGACATCGTAGACTCTATAAAATAGATATACTTTTGATCAACATGAGTAGATCAGACTAGTCGATCTGGCCATGACCGTCTGTCTGCCCGTCTGTATTTACGCGATTTATTCGCTTAGTTTTTTTAAAGATATTGACCTAAAATTTAAAACTTAAGCTTTTCTCAGTCCTAAGCAGGTGTTAAAATTAACGTGCCACGCCCATATTAAGGTAAAAGCCCCATACAAACTCACCGTTTTTTCGATTTTTTAAAATGAAAATAGCTATTATATATGAATGTATTCACTCCAAAATAGGTGTAAAAAACACTTCTAATGTCATCCATTGTCAAAAACAAGGTACCACGCCTATTTAAAAGATATGACCTCATGCGAAATTTCCGGACATTTTAAATTTTTTGTACGAAAATAGCTATAGCCCCAACATACACTATGGGAAATTTGAGCAGTTTGTGAGGCCAAAATTAATAACTCAAAAAGAAGTAAAATATTTTAGTTCTGTTTTTTGCATTCAGCTTAAATAACCATTAGGTATTAGAATAAAGATGGGCGTGCCCATTTTGTTAAAAAAAATCAACTTATTTTTATTAAAGTTTTATAACAATATTTTATTTGTATTTATTTGACAAAAAAAGGCGTAGCACGTTTTTACGACGAAAACTTAAAAAAAACAAGAAAAAACGTTAACTTCGGTAAAACCGAAGCGTAAATACCACGTCACACGAGGATTAGACTAACTCTTCTTGAATGAATATGAGCGTTTGGTTTGAAAAGGGGTTATGTGCTATAATGAGCCTACTTTAATCATGTGTCCTTTTGTCATCTTATGTTGCTACAATAAGTATTTTGAAGGTATTTGAAATAAATCGTCATTTCGAATCATTTTCTAAACATGAGCCAATTTTAGAAGTTTTTTTTACTGTATTTTACGCAAAGCGCTTCATAAATAAACTGTTTTTAATAAAAAAAAACTTTAAAGTTGGTATGAGGATTATGCCTAAAAATGGGCGTGCCACTTTGGTTTTATTACTTTAACTGCCTAGTACTGAGAACAGCTTAAGTTTTGAATTTCATCTCAATATCTTTTAAAACTGGAAATTTAAGGTTACGTCCAAAAATTTAAATTTCACGCAAAATGGTTAAAAGTCGGGTTTTTTAATTAGAATCTTTTGAACGAGAATTAAATACTCTACAACACACAATATTTTTCATGAATGGACTCCTCTGGACTCATTTTGTATACCTTTTGAAAAGTGACACTCAACAGGACAGCACGATTAATTTCTACATTTGACACTCACAAACTCATAATACAAACCACACTGATTCGAACTCATTATAAAATTTTTGTAATTTTGATGTAATAGTTCACTTTTTGGCACATTCAAATTGAGAACAAAACTTTTAAATTTAAAAGCAAGTTCTTTGCAATTGCAATATCTGTGTTTATCAGCTGATATCTTCGTAGTGGCGCCATCTATTGTGATTTCTGGTACGCAACATTGAAGAACAATCTTTTGTTAATGCGTTGAACTCGAAAATATTTTAAATTAGCGACTTTCAAATAATGGGTTTTGGCCTCACTAATTGGTAAAATTTCCCATAGTGCAACACAAAGACAGAACCCATTTTGTGTCTGAACTGTGTCTGAACTTTGTTTGTAACGAACTATTGACTCCAAGCCATTCCATCTCCAAATTTTACCAAAGGCAATGATCATCAATAATAAACTAAGCCCGGTTGTGGCGGGTATTTGAGCATCGGTTCCACCGATATTAACGTTTTTCCTTGTATTTTATTAAAATTTTTGTGATAATTTTTGAATAAATAATAAATGCTTCTAATCAATAGTTGTCAGACTCTCTTGAGAGGTAACACCTTGAACGTATGTGTATGGAGGTGTGTATGTAGTGTGTTCTCATTTAAGCGCAAAAAAAAAAAGATATCGCCTTCCTAATAACATCAGTCCATTAGCTTCGGCTCTTGCTCTTCACTACGGTGGGCTAAAAAAAGTATAGGTAACATACAAATTAATCAAAAATTTCGCTTTCTATTTTGGAAGTCATTGGATGGACTTCTGTGAAGAAAATTAATTGCTACACCGTCGTACCTGACCTTTCGCTAAGACATTCAGTCTCATACTGACACAACATAGTGACCCGTATTAAGAGCCCAAACATACGTTAGCGAACTTATTTTATTATGAAAGGAGCCATCGCAGACCATATAAAGTATACAAACTATTGATCAGCTTGACGAGGTGAGTCGATCGAGCAATGCCTGTCTGTCTATCCATATGTTTGTTGCTGCGCGATTTATTTGCTCAGTTTTAAAGATATGGGGATGAAATTTTAAACTTAATCTTTTCTAGGTCCTCGGTCCTTTTATGTTAAAGTCAATGTGCCACGCCCAAGTTTAGGTATAAACATCTACAAACATACAACACTTTATCCAGTTCTTATACGAAAAAAAATGTTATTATATCAACCAAAATTTTCAATCCCAATCTGGTGCTACGGTCCGCGCCAAAGTCGATTAGCCTTTTCCTACAAGGCTTAATTTACCGATAGTTAGTCTGTTTTGTGTTTTATTTAACCAGTTTTCAAATTGTAAAAAAAAACTTACAAAGGTTCTTATTATTCAGATTTAAACCAAAACAAAATAAACTTTTATTTCCAATGCCGCCAGCCAGCTGAAGTCAAAATGATGACATAGTTTCCTGGAAGTAGGTTCTTGGTTTTCTGTACGAGAAAAACTTCCTGTTGCCTTTGGCCAATGGGAACTTGATCTTAGAATCGTGGAATTGTTAAACATGCACACGACGCGTCTTGCTGGCAGGAATCTATTCAACCTTAATGATTTCAATCGAATGAGCACGAGCACGATGACGTGCACCCATATCGCGATAGCACTGTATAACGGCAGCGCCGACAGTCAAGTCACGGTATTCACGGTACATGGTTATGTGTGCCGGAACGTGAATCGTAACGCAACAAGATGCCGAAGTTCTTAATTTTAACGGGCGATGTCTTGTAGACCTGTTTTAGGTTAACAATTTCGTCAGTGGTTTTCTTGAACTTCTTCAATTGACGCAAAAAGTACCAGAAACAGGACTTGGCGACAATGTTGTCTGGAGCAAAGATCCGCATTTTGTAGAGAGGAGTCTGTAGCTCCTTCTCTGTTGGCAACTTGCGGCCAATAACTTCGTATTCCTTCAACAGTCCCTTGGCTTTCATGATGAAAAAGGAAACGGAAAAAGGAAAGACATCCTCTTTCCCAGTTTGGGCGTTGAACTTACCAATTAAAATTTTTATGTCATGCTTGGGGCAGCGTTCATATAAGCATTCTAAGCGCTCATAGAATTTATCTTTATTCATATCGCCTTTATGAATATACTATATGCTTAGATATAGTCTATTTCCAATGGCTTTTGCATTCGCGTTACCCTTCTACAGTAGTATACAACATTACTTATATTTATTAATTCCCAAGAATTACTGATGTATGAAAAGTTTGTGTCTAAAGTAGTCATTGCGAACACAAATGCAAGTGGAAATGAATTATAAATTTACATAACGTTCTAAAAAATATGTTTATTAAATACCATTAACAACCAACTACATAGGTACTGAATTAAATAAAATACCATACTTTAACAATAAAAGTCAATTAACCTTAACCGTGCCATTAATTGTCAAACAATGGAAACTTTTCAAAGTAAACACACATCGTTCTATTAACATTTCAGAGCGTCAATAAACATGCAACAAGTCTGTACCTTTAACCTTCATCGGCCCATTCGGGTCATCCATCTCAACTACATTTTCGAACCTTGGTCATTGTACTCTAGAATGATAGAACATACATATGTGTACATACAATGTACTAATTGTACTTTCAATATTCGCCAATGTGTAGTAAGAATTTGAATATTAATACATTGTACCTTCGTAATGGTTCAACAAAACACATATTTATCGACGCATTTACAAAATTCGTTTCAAGGACATAGCACATGGGTCGGAGAAGGTTTTCTTTATATGTAGTTAAATTAATATGCAAATACAAATTAGCATTATGATCAAAGAAATTTATATAAATTTTTTATTATTTTTACTTTGTATATGAATACATAAATATGCGCACGAGTAGTTACAAAAATATAGATGGGCCCATACATACTATATGTACTTAGGTAGTCGGAATAGAATGGTATTTATAATTTATAAATTTGGCATTTGGAATAGACATTTCCTTTCTTATACTTGAGAATATTAAACAAATTTTTGTATGAATTTGGTTCGCACACATTAAAAATACAGAAAATTACAAGTAAAAGTTGGAACGTAATACGGAATTAAAATACAATAGTTTTTCTATTTGGTTCGATTACAATATGAACTGATTACATATGCAAAAAAACAAATCATCCCAATGCGACTTTGTAAAATGTGTTTTTTGCAAAGCTGCAATCCGGTTCCAAAATGGTTTAGTGTAAAGTGACAATGCAAAATTGTTTATTTTAAATTTAAAGTGCATTAACTTTAGTTAAGCAAGAATATTTGTTTGAAACATTATACACCTAACTTCGTTATGTACAGATTAAACAAAATTTTAAACTGTTTTCGATAAAAAACCATTATTTAAAAATAAAACGAGGAAAAACGTTAACTTCGGTGGAACCGAAGCATAAATTCCGCCACACGAATCTTTGAATAGTTTATGTGTGATCATCAGTGGCTTATATACATTTAAAAATATATAGACGAAAATAATTAATTTTTCATACAAAAGTTCAAAAATAATCGGTGAGTTTGTATGGGGGCTATATATAAAAATGGGCGTGACCTCTTGGTTTTGGAATTGGATGATATAAGTAGTGTTTTTTTACCCAATTTGGAGTAAATAAATTCATAAATAATACCAATTTTTATTCAAAAATTGAAAATGGGCGGTAAATTTGTATGGGGGCTATACCTAAGAATGGGCGTGGCACCTTGGTTTCGACTTTGGATGACAATAGAAGAGTTTTTACCCAATTTGGAGTGAATACATGCATAAATAATACATATTTTCATACAAAAATTCAAAAATTTTCGGTAAGTTTGTATGGGGGCTTCACCTAAAAATGGGCGTGGTTTTAACATACAAACTAGTCGTTGCCGAGAAAACCTTAAGTTCCAAATTTCGGCGTAATATCTATATATCTTCATCGAAAAAAATGCGTAGAAGTAAACAGACAGACAGACAGACGGACAGACAGACGGACAGACAGACGGACATGGCTAAATCGATTCGTCTCATCGAGCTATATTTTTTGATCAATATAATATATTTTTGGTCTACGACGTCTCCTTCAATGCGTTACAAACTTTCCGATAAACTGAATATACCCTTCACAGGGTATAAAAAACTAAACCAAATTTAAACCAATTATCAGCCTTTTTTTCTAAGAAGTACATTTTAGTTACAGGTTACCCCCACTAACTTTAGGAACCAAATAATGTTTTTGAGAAATAAATGTACAAATATGTTCATGAAAACGTAAACTAATGCTTTTTTCATATTTGAAAATGCATTTCATTAGCTGAAAATATTTATCTTAAAAATCTTTTTTTGTAAAATCCAAGAGTACTAGGCAGAAATGGATCCTAAATTGGTGCTAATCGGATACTATTTAATGGTGCCACTTTTTGCTTCAAAGTTTCAAAATGCATTAAGTACCTATATATTTAAGGATAAAAGAGAAGTAAGGATGATTTTCAGTTTTTTTAATTTTTTTCTCAAACAAAAAAATTTGTTGATTGTTAAAAGTACTTTTAAAAATAAACTGATTTTAATTTAATTTTAATTGTTTTAAAAAAAATTACGCATTGATGATATACTACTAAGGGCATTTAAAGAAGTGAATTTGTTTGCAAAATGAAATATCTTTATTTATTCTTGTAAATCAATTTCATCCCCTTCAAAGTAATCCCCTTCCGATAAAATACACTTATGCCAACGTTTTTTCCAATCCTCGAAACATGATAAATAGTCCCTTTCCGGTATAGCCATCAACACCTTCTTCGATACAGCTTTTTATCTCCACAATCGACTCGAAACGCGTTCGCCGGAGTGGTCTCTTGAATTTTGGGAATAGCCAGAAGTCAATACGGTGGTTGCGGAACGATATTGGTTGCATTTTTGGAAAAAAGTCACGAAGAATCGACGCTGTTTTTCAAGAAAGTTCATTATTTTTGGTACCAATCGAGACTTGACATGTTTGAGGCCCAAAATATCTTTCAAAATGGTAATAATTGATCCTTTCGATACGCCAATTTCATCAGCAATGTCTCTTATAGTTAATCGACGGTGTGGAAGCACTAATTCTTTTTACTTTTTTTATGTGAGCATCGTCCGTTGAGGTCGATGGTCGACCAGGGCGCTCTTCGTCTTCAACACGTTCTCAACCTTCTTTGAACAATTTATACCAATGTTGTTGATTTTGGTAGAGCTCGATCCCCGTAAGCCTTCTTCTTAATGACATTTCTCTGCTCAATAAAATGAGACATTGTAAAAACCGAAAATGCATTCTTGGTCGTTTGGTAAACACAAGCGTAAATATAAAACTGATAATGACATTGACATGAAATTTGGCCCAGTCCTGCCAACTCAAGAAAAACGAATTATCCCGAAATGTTAAGCCCGCGAAGTTTAAATTGAAAATTCTCCTTACTTTTTGCTCTCAGTAGTATAACTTTTGTTAAAACAAAGAGAAAAGGGGCGTCCAGGTTGTATGATTGGTGTTGACTTGAAACTGAACCAACAGGAAAAGCATTCTCAGCAGCGGCATAAACGATTAGAATCTTAAACGGAAATATTCACATATTTCCGAACCAAATGTTAACAATGATGATGAGATCGGGAGAAATTTTAAGTATTTAGAACTACTTCTTAGGAAAAAAAAGACTGTACAACATTTAGCATGCATTAAGTCCTATTGGGATTGGCTAACAATAAGAACTTACATATAAACATATTTATTTACACAAATACACGTACACATACAGAAACATATATACAGTGTATATATGTAGTTACCAACTTGTATTGTAAATGGCTATTAGGCAAATTACGTTGATTTGAGAAACGAAATATATATGTATATAAAAAGTTTATTACGTGCCTTAAGGGTCCGATTTTTTATACCCGTTACACAAAATGTGAATTATCAATAACAGTTTGTTTGAAAATTTTTAGAAGAATGTCATGTCCGCTCAGTTTCAAAAATGACATTTTAAACTTAAGGTTTCCTCGGCAACAAATACTTTTAATATAGAAATCAAAGTGTCATCTACTTTAAGATATAGTCTCCATACAAACCTACCGCCCATTTTCTTGTTTTAAATGTTTTTTTTTTCAATCCACGTTTAAAATACATGAAATTCTCGTGTCACAGTATCTGTAACAAAACTTCTCCGATTGGCCGATTTTTATGAAACGTTGTGTTTTTATTCAGAATAGAATTTGAGCTTATTTTTTACGCCTAAGTGGGGTGATGGGCATGATCTCGTAGAATCAATCATAAATATCGTACATCGAATATTTCCGAAACCACTCTACCGATTTCAAAGAAATTTTGTAGATGTTTATTTTTTTACCAAACTTAAAAGATACGATAAAAAAATAGGCGGTGGACCCCACAAAATCGATCATAAATTCATTGTATTTCGACAAGTATTTGAGAGAAATGAAATTTGTCATACACGTGGTGTGTGTGGTCCCATAAAGGCAATCCAAAAAACAAAATTAATCCTATGTGTGCAAATAATAGAACAAGAGAAATAAATTTCGGTATTGTTACACCGAGAAAAATATAATCTATTGGAAAAAGTGGCACCATATAACCGATCCAAAAAAATCGTCTCACTTTTGCAAATAATTGAACTAGACAAAAGAAATTTGGTATACACATATGTATATGACCCGAGCAAAACCGGTAAGTTCAGTTAGTATACAGTATAAATCTAATATTTATATATTTAAATACTTAGCAACTAGCATATAAAAATAAAGATGTTGCTATAAAGATAACTAAACTTAACATAACTATAAGTAATAACATATATAATATATACATATATAATATTATACATCAAAATTATAAATATTTTTTCTAACAAGATTTATAGGCAGGCCTGGAGAGAATATATGCAAATTGTAAAAGCTATCGAAGGTAGAACACAAAATGCGTAATGGATCAAGGCTTGCATAATTTGTTTTACACATATATATAGTAGGTGGAACAGAGATATAATATCTTGTAATCCGCGTTGGGAATGAGAAATTGAGCAATTGCAGTAAATAATGAGAGTCAACATCTCCAACGATTAACTTCTGGATAAATAATACCCCCTAACATTTTCTGCGTTTTCGAACATGAAAAGCATGTGAAAGATTGTTGATAAAAAGTAAGAACAAAAGGGGCCCAGAGGACCCGATTTGATTCGATATAGTGTTGTCCAATTAATCAAAGATGAAGGTAACCATAAACGCTTAAGTTTATATATGTAGCACTAAGTCATGATTGAGACAGTCAAGTGTTTTACTAAATCTGTGTAAAAAACGTCTGTTTGTAAATCTTTAGTAAAGCCACTATTGTAGAACCCGGCTTTTTAAGGAAGCCATGTTGAGCTGGAGAAAAAAGAGATTTACATGAAAATTGTAACTGTTCAATAATCACTTTTTCAAGTAATTTTTGTCAGTTTAAGAAACATTTAGCTGAAATTCAGAACTTAAGCTAACTAAATCAAGTATAACAAGGAAAAACGTTAACTTCGGTGGAACCGAAGCTGAAATACCCGTTACATGGGCGTGGCGTCTTGGTTTTGATTTTTAAACAAAAAATCGGAAAAAAATCGATAAGTTTGTATGGGGGCTATACCTAAAAATGGGCGTGGCACTCTCATTTTCGAACTTAACCTAGTCGTTGCCGAGAAAAGCTTAAATTTAAAATTTCAGCCCAATATCTTTATATCTTTATCGAATAAATCGCATAGCAACAAACAGACGGACAGACGGAGAGACGGACAGACGGACAGACAGACGGACATGGCTAGATCGATTCGTTTCATAGAGCTGATCATGAATATATATACTTTTGGGGTCTCCGATGCCTCCTTCAATGCGTTACAAACTTTTGGACAAACTGAATATACCCGTTTACACTATGTGTAACGGGTATAAAACGCCCATTTTTAGGTATAGTACCCAAACAAACTTACCGCTTTTTTCGATTTTTTGTATGAAAATAGCTATTATTCATAAATGTATTCACTCCAAACTGGGTAAAAATACTTCTAATGTCTTAAAATATTAAAACTTAGGTGCCTCGCCCATTTTTAGGTATGAGCCCCATACGAGTTTCTCGCGACTTTATAAATGTATTCACTTCTAATTGGTTAAAACCACATCTAATATCTAATATAGCCCCCCAAACATAGTGACCACCTATTTTACATTTTTTTTCAAGAAAATGTTTATTGTTCTGTCAATAGGAGACTTTTACCGCGTTAGTATGTGCAGACGTTGGCGGAATGGTTCCCGTCCTCGTCTTTGAGCTGTTGTTCGTTTGGTATCGAAAAAAAACAGCTCACAATCGTAATTAGTACACTTGAAAATTGCTATAGATTTTTTTGCTTTGATTGCAAACTTAATTTAGTATCGTATGATTTACATACAAACTTCGTAGTTTATTTTACTTTGTTTGAAAAAGTAGTATTTTCATTAACTTTTACCCAATTTGAAGTGAAAACATTCATAAACCCATTTTTAATACAAAATATCTAAAATAGGCGGTAAGTTTGTATGGGGGCTATGTCTAAAAATGGGCGTGGTGCATTGATTTTAGCTATGGATGACATTAGAAGTGTTTTTTTTACCATTTTTAGACCATTTATGCAAATAGAAACAAGGAAAAACATTAACTTCGGTGAAACCGAAGCTTAAATACCCGTCACACAATTCATTAAATACTTTGTGTGATCATCAATGGCTTAGATGTAATGGGATGGAAATCATTGATCTGACACAACTCAAATTTATACACAAAACTAATATGAAATTTTAAGCAAAAAATACAGATACAACAATAATTTTCTTAAAATATGTTAGTATAGGGCCTTACGTTATAGTGGCCCGATCAGTATCATATCGGTGGAGTGCACTTAGGATGATATAAGATGTGTTTTTACCCAATTTGAAGTGAATACATTCTTAAATCTTCTCTTCATTTAACAGTGATATCCACGTCAGAAAACGCTAAAAAAAACAAACACACAAAAAGTTAATTACAAAAAATGAACAACGATGGAGGCTTTAAAAAGCACAGCACGCCTAAAATTTTTCAAATACATCTTGACAGTATCGATGATGAGAGCACCGCTCCCATAACAGAAGGCAGTTCACGTGAAGATTTAATTGGTAGTGCAGCGCGTGAGGTTGATGTCGATCAGGAAACATTATCACATCAGTCTGTTTTTCAATTTCCAAGTATGACCATTAAATATTTTATTCGAAATTTTGGGTACAATAATTTATTTTCATTGTAGGATTTTTATCAGTTCCAACACTCCGAAACAGTCGACAGAACTCAGTTCATGTCAGCAAGCGAGATGTGGTATCAAGTCCGGCAAAAAGTGAACGAATGTTACGCCCTACAACAGCACATACTATGCAGAGACCACGCAGACTAAGCCAAGACAGTGGCATTGTTGCAGGACGACTTTTTTCTTACGGGGGTAAGTTTTTATTTATTTTAGATTAGGGCAAGACTTTCAACAAAAACAGACAAACTTTCACATGCATTCCGATCCGCGCTTCTTGTACATAGACTAAATGGTGCGCGCTCTCACTAAATTAACCATATCTTGAGAACTACTTAAGTCTTCATAATTTTATTTTTTTTTTTTTTTTTAAGAAATAGTCAAGTTCCCTAAAAAATCCTTTTAAAAATATTTTTGAATTTTTGTGTTTAAAATGTTCTATATTTTTTTTTAATATAAACTTAAACTGTATATTGACCATAAAATCCATCTAACAGTTTCGAAAATACTACTGTTTTTTTTTTTTTTTAAGATGACGTAGCTGACATAATTTCCAAATTCTTTTGCGCTTGAAACTATTTCATTTAAGACTATTATTTTCCAATGTTACAAAAATGATCGGAGTCCCACTTGCATACAACATCTTTTTTGGACAGATTCTTGCCCGTTACTTTTTGCTGTGTAGGTCAAATTATCATTTTCTTTAACAACATTTAGGATAACCATCTTAACGATCTGGAATCCATGCCTCAGCCGCCCATAATTTCACGAAGCACGCCTTCGGCAGAAAACACGCACAACTTTTTAATGGCAGAACGGGAAGAACATAAACCTTCAACCCCTTTTCCGTTAAAATCTTGCAATATAGAATTAACATCATCCGCCGCATACACCGAAAAATGGTTGAACTCAACTGTTCCACGCCTCAACTACAATCACCATCATAAATCGAACTCTATAGCAATACCGTTGCCGACTCACCTCGAAACGGACTCGGCAGAACCAAGCCCAACACAGGCTTTTGGTCCAAAAATAGATGGTTGCCAGCAAGAAGATATACCAGGCACTGCCATGCGACGTGGTCTCGGATTAAATTTGTCGCCTAATCTGACTGATAAACGTAAAGAAGGCGATATTGGCAGTCACGATGAGTCCTACGAAATTATCGATTCGTCGCACTCTAATGTGCTACCTGATCAATTTGGATATAAGCAACTGGTTTCAACAGAGCGCAAAGGCTCCAAAGCCTCCACAGTTGAAAGCAGTCTGAACGGCAGCTACTACAGCAGTCGGAAGGCAAGCAAACAAAACAGTGCAACTGGTGATAGTGGCGACGAACGGCGTATAAGCAAACAGGATCGAGAAGGTCTGGATCCGGAATCACTGATGTTTCGCGATGGCCGACGTAAGATTGATATGGTACTTGCCTGGGAGGAGGAGGATCTTGGCGTAATGACTGAAGCTGAGGCTCGTCGTCGAGATTGTCGGCGTTGTTTTATGGAAAATCTCATTAAAGAAGGTCTTGAAGTAGAGCTCGAGGATAAATCACAATCATTTAATGAAAAAACCTTTTTCCTGAAAATACATTTGCCTTGGCGTCTGGAGACACGCTTGGCCGAAGTCATGAATCTCAAGTTGCCAATTAAACGTTTCATAACAATTTCAGTTAAGCCTTCTTGGGTAAGTCTAGCTAAGAATTAGATTAATATAAAAAGAAGCTCCTCACACAGTTTTACCACTACAGGATGAGGAGAATGTGGTTATGCGCAATGTGCAATATTGGAGGGACGTTTGGCAACGATTAACGAAGAAAATCCAATTAGAAGAAAGTCTTCTTGAAGGAGAGACAACATTTAAAGCAGCCACCGCCAATGGCAACCCAGAGGAGCAGTAAGTATACAAAAAATTGATAAAATATTTCATTATTGACTCTCACAAATCAATAGATTTATTGTAAAGGATCGTGGCACTGCTTATACTAGCGCACAACGCTCGCTCATGGTTATGCAAGTTCTAATACGGACGCCCTTCGACGAAAGCGACCGCTGTGGAATACGGCGTCTACTGAACGACTCAACATACCTAGCTTGCTTTCCGCTACATGAAGGGCGCTATGATCGTCCTCACTCCAGCGGAATAACACTTGATCGACGCCTGCTTTATCAGACTTGGGCGCACCCTTCACAGTGGTACAAAAAGCAACCACTTTGTTTGGTTCGAAAATACTTTGGAGATAAGATTGCATTATACTTTTGCTGGCTGGGCTTTTACACAGAGATGTTGGTTTATCCATCGGTTGTAGGTACCTTGTGTTTTATATACGGACTGGCAACATTAGAATCGCAAGACAATACGCCCAGTAAGGAGATCTGCAATGAATACGGTACAGGCAACATTACACTCTGCCCTCTTTGCGACAAAGCCTGCAGCTATCAACAACTTAGCGAATCTTGCCTCTTTTCTCGTCTTACCTACCTCTTTGATAATCCATCAACTGTATTCTTCGCCATATTTATGTCATTTTGGGGTAAGCAATCCTCGAAGCGTTGATCATTAAACAGATCTAATTTGAAATCACTTTCAGCAACAACATTTCTTGAGCTATGGAAACGAAAACAATCTGTGATCGTTTGGGAATGGGATCTGCATAATGTTGAAATGGATGAAGAAAATCGACCAGAATTCGAAACAAACGCTACAACATATCGAATGAACCCGGTGACCAGAGAAAAAGAGCCATATATGAGCACATGGAGTCGGACCGTACGATTTGTTATCACCGGCAGCGCAGTGATTTTTATGGTACTTTTAAAAAAAAACCAATATAAGCATTTAGTTTAATGAAAACTTAATCTTTTTCCAGATCTGTGTTGTACTTTCTGCTGTGCTGGGCACCATCATTTACCGTATCTCGCTTGTATCGGTGATATATGGTGGAGGTGGTTTTTTCGTTAAGGAACATGCTAAACTTTTTACAACCGTGACAGCTGCACTTATTAACTTGGTTGTAATAATGATTCTCACGAGAGTAAGCAGTCATCCGATGATCTTAAATAATAAAAATTTATACATAACGTTATCACATCTTTAGATATACCATAGAATGGCAATCAAGTTGACGAATTTAGAAAATCCACGCACTCACACCGAATACGAGGATTCCTACACTTTCAAGATTTTCTTTTTCGAATTCATGAACTTTTATTCATCGTTAATCTACATTGCATTTTTTAAAGGCCGCTTCTTCGACTATCCAGGGGATGATCAAGCTCGTCGAAGCGAATTTTTTCGACTAAAAAACGATATTTGCGATCCAGCGGGCTGCCTTTCTGAGCTGTGTATACAACTTGCAATTATAATGGTGGGAAAACAATGCTGGAATAATTTTATGGAATATCTATTTCCCAAGTTCTGGAACTGGTGGCGACAACGTAAACACAAGCAAGCTACCAAGGATGAATCACATCTGCACATGGCCTGGGAACAGGATTACCATATGCAGGATCCAGGGCGTCTGGCTTTGTTCGATGAATATCTTGAAATGAGTGAGATAAGAGAACTTGATTCCAAAAACCATTAATTTATAGTAGAATATTACAGTACTTCAATATGGATTCATTACGCTGTTTGTCGCCGCATTTCCTTTAGCGCCGCTCTTTGCACTGCTTAATAATGTCGCTGAAATTCGGTTGGATGCATACAAGATGGTAACGCAGGCTCGCCGTCCTCTTTCCGAAAGAGTAGAAGACATTGGTGCATGGTACGGAATTCTGCGTATAATCACATATGCAGCAGTTGTCTCCAATGCCTTTGTTATTGCTTATACAAGCGACTTCATTCCACGCATGGTCTACAAATTTGTTTACTCCGAGACTAATACCTTAGCTGGATACATAGAGCATTCTCTTTCCGTCTTCAACACGTCCGACTACAAGGAGGAGTGGGGCGCAACGAGTAGCGAACGTGACCCAGATACATGCCAATACAGAGGTTATCGGTAAGAAAAACACTTCATGCCCTAAACTTATTTTCATATTATTAATATACATAAATTCTTATTAGTAATGGACCCAAAGATACCGAGCCATACGGATTAAGTCCACATTACTGGCATGTTTTTGCCGCACGTTTAGCATTTGTTGTTGTGTTTGAAGTGAGCTTAATAAATCTAAAACATCGTTCTTCACAATAAAATGTTATTTTCATTTATTACAGCATGTAGTATTTGTGATTACGGGTATAATGCAGTTTATCATTCCGGATGTACCCGCTGAAGTAAAAACACAAATGCAAAGAGAGCAGCTGCTCGCAAAAGGAAGCTAAATACCAACACGGTATTAAGCGCGCCCAAGGGGACAACCAAGACCTTATGAGCCTGTTTCGTGACGCTAGTACACGTAATTCAGTTGCGGGTAGTACAACCACGGCACGTGGCAGTTGGGCCCGAAGGTTCAGTCGTCTTAGTGATGGTCTTGAGGCTCATGTTGAAGTAGCAGGACGTCCAAAACGCTCTATCGAATCCACAGTTTGGGAAGTTTCTTGACACGAGGAACAAGAGGGCGAAGAAAAACCGTGAATCACTGAAGCGAATAAAGCCAAATAATATATTATGAGCCAGATAACACTAGCTTAAAATTTTAATCTCAAAACTGTAAAATTGTTTTTAATTCATTTTAATATTACGTATTTTTTTTAGTTTTCTGCATTAAACGAAGTACATTATTAATTTTAATATACACACATCTAATTTGTTCTTTTACCATTAAGTTTTGATAAGATCAAATTAATTTTCCGGAAGGTCTGCAAAATACTCCTCCGCGACGTCGATGATTTCCTCGCGTGAGCTAAATTTTTTAATTGATGAGACATCTTTTGAGGTTTGGGAAAAATAATAGTCCGAATGAGCCAAATCGGGCGAGTACCTCGAAACCTATATTTTACGGTATAATCTGACGGAGCATTGTTTTATGAGAGAACGAAAATAAGTTTTGTCCATGCTCAGCATCATGGCAATCACGTCAATAACAATCAGTTGTCAAAACCAAACTAAGGGTAGTATCGCACTGAAAAATGGCATGTCTGCATAAATATAAACGGACTACAAGGCATCATTACCTGTTTTGCAGTAGCAGCGAATTCTGGTGGTCAAGGACGTTACTTTTCACTAAATCTGTTTTTGATACCTCATGCCTTTCACTTGACATTTCATTGAAGGAATTCATCCCCCTTTCGAACTTTAGTTTACTTACATCACCAGATGGGCCCTTATAAAAAATATAGACTAGTTAATGCTTGCCCAGCGATTGGAATCTTAGTGTTCTATGACCAATTTTTAAGAAAGAAGACCCTGAAGTCAGAGTTAAATTTTTTTGTATCGCATATAATATTATGTTCGAAATACTGTGTAATGTTCTGGAACCTGACGCGATACTAAAAAAATCCCTCAAAGATTCTTCGCGTATGTACGATGACGCTAACAAATACCTAGCGTTGGCATGTTAGAAAATATTTAAGCCACCTAAAGAGGATTTATATAGGGGAATCCGCTGCCTTGTGACTTTTTCAATATCCTGATGGAGTACATACATACATATATAGTACGCCATGCCCAAGCGTAAACCGGTCTGGCATGACTTAGATAAAAAAAATAAAGAAAATATGCGCAGTCAACAGAATATCGCCTTTGTCATTCTGTGATGGATGGTAAGCACAGAAGTAAATCTAAGCGACGAATTTCACTTAAGAAACACTTAAAATAATGAAAATTTTTGGCATTCAATTATATACATTTTTCCTTATGAACTATGTTTCGTAGTAGGGGTTGTATTATAGTGCTGGCTAATTGGCCACTCCAATCATGTGGATGTCTTCCAAGAGATGGTCCTTACTCCTTCGATTAGGTCCACGTTCTGCTTGTAAACTTTTTTCGAAGCCTGTTTATTCATTTGAAGTACGTGACAAGCCGATGTCACAAATTCAATTGTTTTAAACTTTAACTTTTCTGGGTCCTGTGAATCAATGTGACACGCCCACTAATTGGTATATCCCCCATACAAACATTCAACATTTTGTACAGTTCTAATACGAAAAAAGTTATAAATAAAGCTAATAATGGCTTTAAATATGGTACAAGTCTTCTTTATATCAAGCCAAATCTTCAGTCTAAAATTGTTTGAGATCGGACCGCGAATTTTAAGATAAAATTAAATACAAATGCTGCACACGCAGAGCTATTAACGTCAAATGATGTGTGACAGGTATATAAGCTTCGGTCCAATCTTTCCGCAAACAAGATAGCCGGGTTCGCATGGGGGGAACAGCCCTCCAGAGTTATTTAATATGCCTCCCACATTTGAAAAAAAACCCCAGGTTACCTTTTTTGCATAAACAACATTATGTTAAACAAGAAAGATCGCTGAGGTCGACTGCAAGAAACCCTGTACCCAATATTTATGAACCTAGAACCAAGAGAAAAACCGTTTGCAAGTGAACACTTGACGGCTCAGGAGAGTCTAAGTTTCAAATATGATGACCCTATCTTTTATAGTCTCCGAGATAATCTCTCTCATACGACAGACAGCAGGACGGACGGACATACAAACAGACGGACGGACAGACAGACACATCTAGTTTGACTCCCCTTCCAATGCTGATCAAGAATATAAATACTTTATAGGGTCTATCTTGCCTCCTTATGCCTGTTACATACATTCGAAAAATCTTAACATATTATACCCTTTGGGTGTGGGGTAAAAAAATACAATACTAGCAATTATACCTATTAGGGATTTGCTCAGCACAAAAAAAGGCAATTTAAGATGGGGAAATAATTTACAAAAATTGAATCTTGTTGCCTTTTCGTTACAAATAAGTCGACATGCTAATATGAAATTTTCGAGATATTTAAGTGAATTCTTTTTTTGTATTTTACCCGTTGTCAAGGAAATTTTCGTTATTTATTTCCCTTCTCAAGTAGCAACAAGAAAAAATTGTGTCCCATTTGAAAAAGTTTACAAGCGAGATGGCCAAAAAACTTTCGCCAGAAGATGCATTCTACGAGAATATTACGTTGGGCCTGATGAAAACATTGAGCAATGTACCTCGAGTGTGCAATGTGAATCTGGAGAAGCGACAGCCATTAAATCCCTGTCAACTAGTAAATTGGGAACAGCGACATTGTGTTTATTTGCCAGAGGATATGAAAAAATTTTACCTATCAACTGATGGCTTCATACTGAATTGGAGTTATCAATATGCGCGTAAGAATTACGAACAAAAATATTTGGTAAAAATGTTAGTTTTTGTTTTTAACGACAGCGAACGACATTCGACGAGTTGGCTACATACACTTTCCACACTTGCTGCAAATTACACTTCTTCGCGAGAATGTGGAACCGACGCATACTAACTTTGTGCAACCAGTGTCTGTAGGTTCAGTGACAGATTTACTTAATGGTTCCTCTTCCTCAGCTGTAACGGCAGCATTACCAACGCCACAGCTTCCTACGCCGCCGACCAAGGACATGTGGGGTAATCCGACTCCAATTATTACGGCAAAGACGAAAATATTCGAAATAAACAATATCAACGAAGTTGCCAAGGTAAGCAAAATTAAGAGATTTAATGATGCCATAAATCGTCTCGTCTCGTCATATTTATTAACAGGTTTGCATGCTATACGAATCGACTAGCTCCAATAGTCCGAAATTCTATTTGCTCGAGCTAAGCACACTTAAATGGCAATTCCTGGCAGAAACATTCAGTGAATATTTGCGTATGGCCATTGCGCATTTGGGTCTGCCATACTGGGAATTATGCTTCACCAGTTTCGGTCTACCATCGTGGACAGAGCAATTGTTTTTGCTGCTAGCGCCCCATTTACTGGAAGAACATGAGCCAAGGCGTGGACGAGTTATTAATCCAGCCTCAGAGCATCCATATAATATTATTGATCCGAATATATTTCGTGGCAAACCGAAAAATGTCGCCAAATCAAGCGGAACGAACAAACACAAGTGACTTTCTACAAAACAAAATTTTAATTTAGGACAAAATATAAACATACATAGAAAATAAATATGTAGGTATTTCATTTGAGTTAATCCCCCAAATTTAGTAGAAATCATCACTACGGTTTTCTAAATCGGACAGCATCTTGTCCCTAATCTGCGGTCTTGGATCTTCCTTAATTTCCGTTGGCACAGCACCCACTTGGCCGAGTAAAAACTCAAGTTCATCGGTTGTCAGCTTTTCACCGCGCAATTCCAGCGGTCCGATAAACTGACGTTTCATCTGACCTTCATGATAAACAAAAATTGTGGGCAGATTTTTTTCAGGGAAATTCGGTATGCAGGTTGTAGCTATCGAACGAAGAAATTTCGTTTGTGGAAATCGCACAGCCAGCTGTTGCATATGATGGTGTATGAGTGCGCAAAGTGGCACACCATTAGCATAAAGATGGAGAACCACCCAAATACCTTCACCAGCCTTAGTCACCTCTTGCACATAATCCTGTCCTGAAATCTCACGAACGCTGCCGAATTTTGCTTTTTCTGCGAAGGCACGCATCTCAGCCATACGACGTTGACGGTATTGTTCGAGCACAGCTTCATCTTCGGAATCCTCAAGCTCATCCAAATCATCAAGTGACATATCATCCATTCGCTTTAAACGTTGTCCCTCATTTTCCGGCAAGTCAGTGCGCCGCTGTATCGCATCGTCGATAAGCGACTGAATTTGATCTTCAGTCACTTCAGCCTCCTTCTGCTGCTTTGGCCCAATTATTCCTTTAGCGCGAAGCACATCGTTCCATTCTGTATCTTCGTTGTGATCCTAAAAAAAAAAAACAATTTATTAAGTTTAAACTTTTTTGTTTCTTTTATTTACAAAATGCAATCAAGCGTTTATTTTCGGCAGTGCGTGCACTCGTTCGCTATTTCCATATAAGGTAAAAATCAAAAATAGAAGGGCGCCCGTGCCTTACGTCAAAACGAACATTTTTAAAAACTTAATAATACTTTTTAGTAATACCTCCATATCGAGTTCTGTTTTGTGTCTAATGTAAATGCAAAGTTATCACGAAATATTAATAAAGATTATAAATATATTTTCATTTATTTTTTCAATTTTATTTGTGCATTTGTCCAAAAGAACAGAACCAAATGTGTGTGGGAGTGACTAATAGTCAAAAATAAACTAAAAAATACCAGTGTTGTGCTATCATATGTTTGCCTCATACCCTATAAATACACAATACATGAGGTATATTTGAACATTTATTCTATTTGTAAATATTCTCAATGTAGAGATACACATAGATGTAATGTACAACAAATACATATGTGTAAAGAGCCTTATTATATTACAATATGTATGATTATAATTTATAAATTTATTGTAATTTTTGGACATTCAAAGCATTATTAGTAATTGTAAAGAAAAACAATTTTTAACTTATTCTGTCTTGAATCAGTGTGTACATACATATAGTATGTATATAAAAACATGTTTCCTATGCCTGAAAGTCGGTGACCAAGATTTCTCGGAAACGGCTGAACCGATTAGTGTCAAAATTTTACACAGATTCCTGAACTATATTTTCTAGTACTTAATTGAAACTTTTTATTACCAAAAAAAAAAATTTTTTATACACATTTTAGGCCAAAATTATTACAAAAAATTGATTTTTTTTTTTAGACGCCCCCAATTTATCAAAAAAGTTTTTTTTTTTTTCTTATTCCTTCGATTAATTACAAGATTATACTAGATTGTTCTTTCAAGAAATCCGTTTGGTTTTTTCATTTCAGATGATTCACTTCAGCGATATAATGGTCACCGCAAAACGTCTTTTTTGGGGGGGGCCTGGGGATCTGCTTTTTCAGCTTCAAAAACTGTTATTTTTACAAATAAAAAATTTGTAAATCTCTTCAAAGTTACCGTACAAATGCTTAAAATAATAAATTTAGAAGTTTTCTCATGAAAATTTTTTGTAAAAACCTCATTTTTTAGGGCTCCTAACTAGATGTAACCCCTAAAGGGGACCATATTAGTCACGCGCATTGATCGTGTGATGGTAATTTTACGGAGTAATTAGCTTGGCTCCTTGGAAATAATTATTTTATGCAAAAAAAAAAAAAAAAAAAAAAGAGCATGCGTTGTTTGACAATGGAATCATAAGATAACCCTAATAGCTGCTTAGCAGCATGCGATATTCGCTCCATTTGACTTATTCCAACAATCCTTTAACCATAATTTTATTTGATTTATTGGTATAGTGTTTCCACAGTGTTACAAATTAGACTTTTGAGTTATCACGCTGAATCTGAATTTAAGTTCTGAATTCAAAAAATTGTACCTGCCAACCTTAAAAACAGATTATTTTAATATAGAGAAACTCAAATAATTCCAGGGTATTAATTTCTAATGAATTTTCTTTTGTGAGTGAAAGAGGAAGTGAGTGAATAATGCTTTATTTTTTTTTTTTTGGACTTTCGCCTACGTCATCACATCCGAGCATTCACCCAGCCATTACTCTATTTCTCATGCACACTTGCGTTTTGTATTTACAGCTTACACTGCAGGTCAAACTGTTGTGCTCTTATGAAAGTTTTTGTATGTATATTAAACTTTCATAACAGCACATTTTAAACTGATCTAGAAGATCACATAAAAACCCAAATATTTTGCAGTGTTATAATTTATAAATATTTGCGGTAATGGATACTTAGCGGGACCCATGGGATTCCGCGGGACTCCCGTCCCGACGCTTTGAAATGAGAATTTAATTAGGATTGTTTGGCTACATTTTTTCTTGAAGACTATCATGGATTATGTAAATTTGTCTATGTACATTCAAATGAAAATGTCATTTAGGAGAACGACTGTGGCTCAAACCATAAAAGAGAACCCGTTTAGCGCTCTTTAAAAGGAATATGATTGAATGTTTTGGATCCTTAATTGTGCTGTTCTGCAGATCGCATTCAATTTGTGGAAAAACAATATTTGTTCTTTTCTCTCTGACACCTTAATTGGCCAACTGATGTTCTTCTTTCCATCCTATACCGATCGTTTAAACCATATTGATGTTATAACCTGGGTATCACGCCGGTCTATGCTCCCAGTTGATTTTCTTCATAAGATTAAATGTGGCTATATCGATTGTCATTTTCGGCTGCAATCATAGTATGTATCTTAACGCATTCTCGTGCTTTAGGCGCAACTTTGTCTCTTTTAGGTTGCCTCAGTGTCTTTAGTAGTTAACAAAGACTATGGAAATACAAAATGGAAATCAAATAAAATAGCACCACCAGAAAAAGCTGTATTCAAAAAGTCCTCAATCACATAAAAAATAAGTTGTTTGGTTTTTTATATTTAATTAATGCAAAATACTTTTTTTTTATTCAAAATGAAATTTCTTGTAACTCAAATGTTTTTTTTTTTTCGTTTTTGTTTGTAAATTTTTCACAATCGTGTTTTCAATATCGTAATTCTCGAGTAGCTTAAAACTAAAACGTAACGCTGGCCAGTTGCACAATGCATCCAGCACAATTTTACTTTTCTTTTTATGGTTTTCGGATCGTGTCAACAACGCCCTTTGCATTTTCCCATTCAATCACAATGAAAATGTATGAGTTGAGATTAAATGAATTGAACAATTGAAAAAATACATTTAGCAGCGTGTGACAAGCCAGCTAGCCATTCATCCATCCATCCATCGAATATGTAGCAAGATTAGAGCAGACCTTAAGAGATACATTTCGGTCGAAATACTTACATTTATATATATATAGAGTAGTACGTACTATTATTAAATAGGAATTAAGGAAACATTAAATTTTAACATTGAATACATAAGATAAAGTGTAAAGGGTCGAAGAAAGAAACTTTGCACATCAAATGCTTGTAACTGGTGTCTTCAAAGGAGTAGACAAACGTCAGACCGAATGGAAAGTCGCCGTATGCTCCCTCCTTAAGATGTAAACAAACGAATAAAGAGCATTTTCATTGTTATTTTTTGTTTTTGTTTTTGCTTTTTTTTTTTAGGCGTTAGTGTAGTACTTCTAAGTTTAGCGTATTTGAGGACGGTTTTATTTCGGTTCTTAACTCGTCGTCGGAAACTTATTGTTACAGGGCTGTATAATCGAGGTTTTACGAGCGGGTACAGTTTCAGGAGTTGGTATAGCCTCACCGGTTGTAACCTTATTAGCAAAGACCTGCTTTACTCCTCCACCCTTTTGCTTGGCCATCTGATAGTCGCCCGAATCGAAAAACTTTTGCTGCAATTGATGAGTGAAATATAAAGACTGCAATATACAGGTATGTTTTTTTTTTTTGTTAATAGGTTAACTTCTTACCCCTTTTTGAAGACGCTTCTGCAAGAAAGCTGAATGTCCACCGGGTACACGAAAACCAGTTGGATATTTGGATTTAAGTTTTTCCTCTTCGATCTTCTCTAAATCTCTTGGATTTGATTGATCAGATGGTTCAGTCTCCTGTGGAGTTGTTGGTTGGCTGCTGCCGTTGTTTTGATCCTCTGTAGCGCTCATTCTTCTGATTTTCTTTTTTTCTGTAAAATCAAAGAATCGTTTTTTTTTTTTCGTTTTAATAAATCAATTACTTTGACACTTAACTAAATAAATAAAAATTTTGCCGGCTGCTTTACTAATTAGCACAAAGTTTAAAGCAATTCTAGCAGAGCAAGGGGAAACGCAGCTGCGTTGCTCTATAAATATGTATGTATGTATGTGCATATATGTATGTATATATAATAAATTTAGTATATAAACTATGTACGTAAGTATTTACATATGTATGTATGTAAGAAACTGATGTTTTGTCTACACGCTTTATTATTATTATTATAATAATTGTTAAGTAAACAAATGTGAATACGCAAAAATAATCCATATATAGCTACAAACATACATACATAAATTTAATAAATAAATACATATGTACACATATGCACGTACATACATCTGTAAGTAAATGTTGCTTATATAAACTAGTGTTTATTTATTACATACACATGTATGCAGGTGCGTGCATTAAATGAAACAAACAAATAAAAAAAGCAGAGACCAAAAATGGCGAACAATGCAAATATTTTAAGTATAAAAAAAAAAGAACAAAACAAAAGGCAAAATAAATCAAATCAAATGTCACAAGGGCAAGATGTGTTCACTATAAAGCAAAAACGCTTGCAAAAAAGCAAAAAAAAAAAAAAAAAAGAGCTCAGAACAACTTTAATTTCTTCATTTTTGTTTTAAATGTTTACCGTTCTTTGTTTTGTCGTTTACTGCTTTGATTTTGTTAACTGTTTTTTTTTTTCTTCTTACTTTTCTATGTAGTTTAGTTTAGTTTTGCATGTCTTATTTGCTAATTGGCAAAGTGAGTATACAACAACAAAAAGAACAATGCAAGCCAAGATGAAGCGCATCAGAAAAAATTAAAAATGTTATTAAATTTAATCGAAAAAAACTACATAACATACCTTTGTTTGCAAGGCAACGTGTGGATTTTTTAGTTAGATAGTTTTAATACTCGCTCAAGTTAATTATTTTTGCATAAATTTGAAAAATAAAAACACAAAAACAGTTCTACACAAAATCACGATAAAAGAACAAGCGCTTTATTGTTGTTGTTGCACTGCTTAGCCGGTATATAATTGTTTAGAACGGAAAAAATCGACCGATTGCTGAAATAATTTTGATATCGGTAAAACCGATTTCATTGATTGACTTTTCAACACTTTAATGTTTGAGCGAGCTGCCAAATAATGTTAGAGTGAAACAAAAGAACAACACAACCCGCTGCCAATAAGAGTCGAATAAGTAAAATATAAAAAGTAAAATATAAATTTAAATAAATAAAATAAGTAAATTTAATAAACTCATTACTTAAAGATGAGTTCGAAGGATAAAGAATTATCAAAATCAAAGTTTAAAAACTTTATGAATAAAGTGCGAAATGCAGGTGAAAAATGTGCAAATATTAAAAAAAAACACAAATACTGTAACGAAATTATCATAACGCTAATATTTTCAGGTAATGCTGGTGATCGTTCATTGCTGCCGGAAGTTGAGCATGAGCTGCGACCGGAGCAGCCGGTGGCACAGCGTTGCAGAATGCTTAGAGAGCTTGGCGATTCACATTTAACAAACATGAACTTGGAAGAGGTAATAACTTTCCGGCGAAGTGCTGCTCATTTTGTGTCAATTCGTTTATTTATTTATATTATTGTGCATTTTACGTAGATTTCCATTATCAAACTATGGGAACTGACAAAGGATCTTATTGTGCCGAATAAACCAGCAGAGTCACGGCAAGTGGCGCTCACCTTTTACAAGCGTTTGATACAAACGCAGTACAAGAATTTGGGCGTAATGCGTGAAAAATTCTTTTTGGTAATACAAAATCACGAAGTGCCAGAAGATTTAAGACATCTTCTAGAACTGCTTGATACGTTGACAGAAAACGGCAAGGACATAACGAATTTCGAGGAGCGAATAGGACAATTTATGTTGCATTGGATTTCCTCTATTACAGAAGCGAATTTATTGTGTCCTTATTTGAAAATGCTTATCAATTTAATTAAATTCAATGCAGCACACTTGGACAAAGACATACTTGTCGGCATTGTGCAGTGAGTTGGCGGCCTTTTGCCTAATACATAATATTTGTTTGTCTATCAAATTAATTTTTTTTTTTCGTACATTTAGAAACGCCTGCCATTTAAGCTGCACCGTTGTCGATGATGAAATAGGACTACAATGCCTGACGACATTGGAAATGGTTATCGTTTATACAATCTTTCCAAGCGAGCCACTATTACAGTGCATTGTCACTCTCTGTCGCACAGTTAATCATGTACGCTATTGCCAGGCATCATGGAAGGTAAGTATCGCATTGAAAAAAAAAAAACAATTTAAAAATATATATATATTTACTTTATTTTGCTTTCGCCTAAGATAAAACAAACTTTGAAGCCAGTTTATTAAAGTTTTTCAGCTGCACACTGCCCTTTCTATTTGGGCTTAGTTGTGATTGTGTAAGTGATTCAATATCAACTAATTTGTCGTATTCAATTATATTTTCATTCGCAACTTCATGCGGATCTTCCACGTTTATTGTTTCGTCATTCTCAGAAGCTTGCATTGGCAACATATTGTACTGAACACACTCATTACCTACATCTTGACGACAAAAGCGTTGCACCGGATCAAAGTACATGCCAGCTGGGCAGGCTAATTCATGCACTTTACCATTCAGTTCACAATGATAGAATTTGGCACAGTTGGTACTATGTGGTACACTACTATAGATGCTCTGTGCGCATTCGCGTACTGCTACCGTAACGCTGAGACTTACATCGAGCGCTATTGGCGGCAATGTTGGATGCTCTAGGCAAACGCCCGTTAAATCTGGTAGACAACTACTTATACGTTCGTTGTAATACTGATCACGTGGGCATTGGTGCAACACTGCTTGGCCCTTTTCGCAGCGATAATATGTTTCACAGTCTTCCGTATTCGGCAGTGTTGTGTTTTCTGGCAATAAACAGCTGCATTGGTGGCGCACAGTCACATCAATCGGCAGGCAACCATTGACGCCCGCATCAAAGTATCTGCCTGTAGTGCACTGCTTTAACACAAATGCGCCGGATACACAGTGACGATAGCTTGTGCAATCGTCTTCGTTACGCTCCACAGTATATGTTCTACAAGTGAGTTTGTCGTATTCTTTGTCACAGTTGCCTGGCACACAACGCATTGCTTCTGCATTGAAATGGAAGCCGTTTCCACAATTAAACTCCTCGATGCCATGTTTGGCTGTGCAAATGTAGAACTTACGGCAATCGTCATTGTCAGGCACCAGTGTCCACGTAGGATGAGTTTTGCAAATATCCGTTGCAGTTCGATTCTGATCAAAAGTACCGAGTATTTTTTTTTGTTTGTTTGTTAGTCTACTCCACATCAATCGAATAAGCTTACCCTTATCCATAATTTACTTGCGTCGGCGTTTACTTCTGTTGCATTTATTGTGCTGCAGCAAAGTGCAAGAAGCAGAAGTCCAAAAAGACTGTTTAATGCTACAAATAAAAATTAAATCCTGTATTGCGTCAATGTTCCTTTATTACTGTCTTTAAACCTACATTGCATAATGTTGTTTGTTGATGATAGCTTTCTGGATTTTCCAATATTAATGTTAAGTAAAAAATCGATTTGTACCTTTCTGTATGAAATTATCAGCTCACTTTAATCATTTCAATTTATTTGAAACGCCTTTTATTGGCAGATTCGCTGTCTGTGTTTTATTATCAGTTCATTTCCGAAATTACAATGTTTTATCTCTCATTAAGAAACTTTTTTTTTTTTTTTTTTTTGGTGTTTAATGTGAACTACATCAAGCGCTTCTTAGCTTATATATTTGGCATTGTACTCCAAATGTTGCTTATCGTATTTAAATTGTTTTGTCGTGACTTATCTCGCAACTTTCTTGTTGGCATTGTAAACAACTTTGTTATTTTTTTCTTCTATCGGCGACAAGTTCATTATTAAATTTTTCGATAAGATGAAAATTTTAATAATGGAGAAAAGTCATGGTCGACGATTTGAAATCTTTGCGTTTATCTTTGTTATGATTATGGTTTCACTTTTTTTATTAAACTAGTTTTAACCTACCTTCTATAACTTTTATAAATACAAAAACCTTCGAGGTGAATTTTAAGTAGCGTTTAAAAATTGTTTGCTTAAAATGTATAGGTATTTGGTTAAAATGTAAAAATACGTAAATCGTAAAGGAATCATTGACTTTTTTTTTTTACTACCACTAAAGGGTAAAAATGTATGTAATTGATTCATGTAATAGACGAGATAGACTGCAAATTGTATATGTAAATACTCTTGATCAGCATCAAAAGCGGAGTAGATTAAGCTATGTCCGTCTGCTCTTCTGTCTGCTTATAAAATTAATTATCTAGGCAAGGTCGAGCTTGGAATTTAGATTTTTCTCAAATTTCTTTTTTTTTTTTAACTTATTTTAAATTGTAGTCCGCGTACCTCAATTTTTTGTTATTCCAAAATTATGTATTTGAATATTCAGAATATCAAATTGAACAAAACGTTTTCCTTATTCAATCTAAAAACAGCAATGATTTAAGGGGGTATTCGGGTTCGCGAGGCTGTTTTTGGACCATTTAAAAAAAAATCTTATTTGAAAAGGGAAAGACATATTTGATTGTATTTTTTTTAAAGATATTGACCTGAAACTCGGAACTTAAGCTTTTTCTCAGTCCTAAGCAGTTCAAGTGTTGAAATCAAAGTGCCACGCCAATTTTAAGTTATAGCCCCCATACAAACTTACCGTTTTTTTCTGATTTTTTGTATGAAAATAGTTCTTATTTATTAATGTAGTCACTTCAAGTTGGGTAAATATACTTCTTATGTCATCTAATACCATACAAACTTACCACCCATTTTCAATTTTGTATAAAAATAGATATTATTGATGAAACTATTCTCTGAAATTTGGGTGAAAACACTTCTAATGACATCCAATATCAAAACCAATGGGCCACGCCCATTTTTAGCTATAGCTCCGATACAAAGTTATCGAATATTTTCGAACATTTGTATGAAAAAGTAATTATTTTTACATCACACATAAACTATTCAAAGATTCGTGTGACGGATATTTAAGCTTCGGTTCCACCGAAGTTAACGTTTTTCCTTGTTTTTTTTTTTTTTCCAAATTTTTTTGTTTGTTTTCTGTTTAAAAAAAATATCAACAAAAATTTAAAATTTTGATTGAGGTTCGAACGAGAATGGTGACAATTCTGTGTCGATTGCAACTAGTTTCATCAAAATCGGTTGAGAATTACGGCCGCCAGTTCGAAAAACGTAGTTTCGAGATAAACGCGTTTAAAGTTTGAAGTTAGTCTTCTGCATACAAAAAAAAAAGTTAAATGAAAAATATAAGTATGCAGTTTTTGAAATTTAGCGTTGGTTGCACTTGGTTTCATTAAAATTGGTTTAGTAGAACCGGAAAAAAGTGACTCAAAATGGCCAAAAAACGTGATTTTGAAAAAACCCAAAAAACAAAATTTGGTAAGAACGCGATTTTTTTAATGACATTTTTATAGAAATCGAATATATAAGTAAGCAGTTTTAAAATTTTGACAATTCAGTATCAATCTGCACTTAGTTTTATCAAAATTGGTTCAGTAGAATATAATTAGTAATCTTAATGGCGTCGTATGTTTAGGTAGCAAATCACATTTTCGCAAAGACATTGGTCAACAAAAATGGCTATATCTTCTAAAGTATTTCGAATTTCAAAAAATCCTTTAAGAGCGATATTCTCAAATATCCAAACTAGAAAAAAAAAGAAAAAAAATGTTTTTCTCAAACCAGAATACCCCCTTTAATAATATTTCTTAATTATTTACGCTCAAGTCAAACAATTTGAAAATATGTACCAACACAAACCTATCTAAACTTTAAGATATTTTAAATGAACAACTTTATTATTACCCAATATAGTCACTTTCTTAAAATTAAAAAAAAAATATTTGTTTTGCTACAAGTTTATAAAAAACATAATTATTTTCTTTAAATATTTTTCGAAAAAAAACCTCTTTCAATTTTGAAATCTGTTTGTATTTAAAACTTGTTCAGTGAAGGGTATCACAGCTTCCATACCAATACAGTTAACTTATTTTCATGTTCCTATGCGTATTGTTATAAAGATACAAAAAATAAATCTGTAAAAACAAAATCAATTTTTAAGCATTCTCTCTTTTGTTTATTTTATTTATTTTATCGATTTTCAAGATAGTAAAAAGAAATCAGATCTTTTGGAACACACCGAAGTTTACTTAAACCAATGTGGGCCAACTTGAAGGCGACAACACGAGTTCCGTATTCAAGAGCATCGCGTAGTGACATTTTGCCAACGTCTAAGGCATAAATAAATGCACCGCAAAATGTGTCGTTTTCACAGAATTTATCAATAATTGCATCTGGTGTGTGGCCAGATACTTTAATAAATTTATCATTATCATCGACGCAACAAGCACCTTCCAGCGTATGTGGGCAAACAATAATGGGTAGACGATCCTTCGGCGGTCGACATCCATTTGTCTCGTCCGTCAACCATTCTTCATCGTTAGGCTCGTATGGTGTTTCTTTTTTCTTTAGAGATTGTCTGACGGCACGGCGTTGATTAAGCTTCTCTCGCATCATGCGACACGATTCATGGCCATTCATCCAGCTTTGATCTTCTTGAATTTCACGTCGCACGAATACATAGTCGGCTAGATCAGCTAGCGTTAGGTTTTGCTTGAATAAATTTTTCAAATCAATCGATATAATAATTTTGTCACCAGAACGTTCATTGTATTCACGGACGGCGCATATCATGCGGTATGTCTCGCGTGCGTTTCGTGACTCAAAATGAATCCAGCTGTAATTCCTAAAGTCAACTGCGCCAAGAAATTGCTGAAACCTTAACTCCATAAGCGGTGAAATTACGTACATGGAAGTACATGTAGCTTTGTCGCGTGTCAAAATGACCATGCGTTGCGGCGGATCATGCTGTATTCGGGGACAGTTATTGACCTCGATACCACTTGCCATAAAATCGAAAATAATATACTCAAACGCTGGCACACCGCTTAGAGTGCCAAGAAATTCACATTTAGCGTTTAATCTACGCAGTACGGTGCAAATGTTAGAAGCACTTCCTCCTCTTTGTAAATAGCCTTCGTTTGTTTCGTGGTACATATCCTCGGTTGGAAATTCTTCGCTCACAGTCACAATGTCCAAAGTACAACGACCCACAACGAGAATACGTCGCGGCGGCGGTGGTGGAGGCGGTGGCTCTGGGCGTGGTAAATAACGGACATACTTGACTGTTATAAACTCCTTAATGATTTGCTTCTTCATTGTGAAAAATTAAAGAGATAAAAATTTTCGTTTTTTTTTTTTTAGTTTTTATTTATTTTTTTTTGTTTTCCAAATTGACCAAAACATTATAAATTTATTTCATTGCATGCTTTTCCGGAACAAATTCCTCGCACATATATATATATATATACATAGATAGTTTGTTGTTATGTTACATAGGTTGTTTTAGCACTTCTGCAACTCGATCGTACCCGTAGTGACCACACTTGTAGCCTGCTGTACGATTGGCAAATTTTACTGCTTCAACTAATGGACGTTCTCGTATGTAGACAGCGTAAATAAATGCTGATAAGAAGGTATCGCCGGCTCCCAATGTATCTACGATTTTTGGTGGTTTATATGCATCCACTTGCACATAGTCGCCCTTCATATCAAGACAACCAACACCAAAACCACCCCACGGACAGAGTATGACCGGTCGTTTGACATTAATGCCGGAGCGTATTTGGAGCTTGTCATCCAAAGTTCGGCAAGCATCCTCTGGACACTCCCAGCCTTGTGTTTCCGCGAGCTCTTTCGCTAATATTACATAGTCAACCATATCGCAAAGTACAATGCACTCTTCCACTGTTTTCTCCAAATCAAGGGACATTAAAATCTTATCTTGTCGACCGTTGTTGTAGTCCTGAACAGCGCGCATCATAAGCAATGTTTCCTTAGGAGATCGCGCTTCGAAATGTACCCAACCGTAGTTATCCAAATTGATTTTCTGCTGAAAATCCTCAGCTGTCACGTGTGGAAAATTCATATTGCAATGAACAATAGTCCGTGTGCCTGTCTCTTGTGCCAATATTACCGACGAAAACGGTGGATCTTGATCGGTCTTGACGCAATTGCCAAATTCAATATTGCGTTTGCGCATATCGTCAATCAAAATGCGAAATGCCTCTGACCTGCTTAGCACACCGAAGAATTCTACGTTCGCTCCGAGGTTCTTGAGTACAGTGCAATTATTTGATGCATTTCCCCCGCTGCCAATAACCTTTGATACAGCGCCGATCGGTGTCTTCCTCCGGGTATTTAGCCGTAATGGTTATAAAGTCGATGACATTCATGCCAACGCAAAGTACTGTTTTTTTGTTCGCCGCCCAACTCATCTTGGATTTAATTCATTCTTTTACTTGCCAAGTGACCTTTTGATTTTGTAAGCTTCACTTTAAATTTTGATGTTTTGATTTTTTTTTTTTATTTTTTATTTTTTGTTCAATTTTATTTTACTTTCAGTTAATTTGAATAGATCTAAGCGATTACTGTCATGAAATGCTCCACATTTATTTATTTATTTATTTTTTAAATAAAGCTAATCGCAATTTGATTCCAATAATTCCAGCTGTTTTTGCGTTTGATTCAACGAGAGAGAGATAGAGAGAGGAGGAGTAAGTGAGCAAGCGAGCGAGAGAGCGTGGGTGTTCCCAGTAGAAACTAGAGTGATTACTTAACAGCTTACATGTGTTGCCGTCTATTGTGAAAACTCGATGATTAACTTAAATTATTTTGCAAGTAAAAATTGTTTGTTACTTACTGAAGGAAGATCAAATTGGATGTGGTTATCTCGGAGACTTAAAAATCGAGCTAGCAAATTTTAAATTTAGATTCAACTGAACGTTTTTTTTTTTTTGTATTTAACAATCCGAATGTTACGCTTACAAAGAAAGTGATCCTGGGCATTAGACCAAAATCTCAATTACAATTTTCTAGTGATTCTGAATATGAAGTCAGACAAAAAGAAACTTTTCGAGTGTTTCTTTGTTTGATCATCAAAACGGCGCATTATGCGCTACTTGTGTGGGAGCTAATTTTATGAAATTCAAGGTAATAAAATGTCCTATCCAATTTAAGTATTAAAACCTTTCAAATGGTGTACAGGTCAGCTGTGTGGAACTATTTGTTCTCCAGATATTCTCGAGAACAATCTTTAAAAAAAATGGGTGTCCATTTTTGGAATGTACGCTCCAATATACATGGAAACAGGTCCATGAGGACCCAAAACACCTTTTTGGCAATAAAACCCTCTCCGTTTAAAATATTAAAATTGAGTGGTTGCGGTTTCATCAGTTTTTTAGGCTTTCCGTCGTACAACCCTTTCCACCAGATATTCTATACATATTTAAAAAAATTTTTTAAATTTTTTAAAATGAATAACAACTTTCATAAAATGTTTCAAAAAGAAAGTAAATTAAAAATTATATCAAATAGGTTTTTCTGTATTTTTTCCTTCTTATTCATATTTTATAATTAATTTGAAGCCAAATGTTATTTTTATGCGTAAGTTTAAGTTGAAAAGATTATTGTATACCTAAACTCTTAATTATTTATTAAAGTAATCAATTGTAAATTGCAAGTATCTTATAATAGTAAAATAAAATGAATTGAATTGAAATAGTAAATTGGTTCGATGCGTCTCGAAGGCCTTTCCTTTCAAAGCAAGTCCTCCGCTATAATGAATTCTAAAGGCATTTTAAAATATTTTTATTCCTGCCACACATAGTGTGAAGGGTATTATCAGTTTGTCGGAAAGTTTGTAACATATTAAAGGAGGCGTCGGAGACCCCATAAAGTATATATATTCTTGATCACCTCGACGAAACGAATCTATTTAGCCATGTCCGTCCGGACATTGAAATTTTAAACTTATGCTTTTTATGCTCCTAGGCAGTTTGTATGTCAGAACCAAGGTGCCACGTTTATATTATAATATAGCCCCCATACAAACTTACCACTTTTTTCCGATTTTTTGTGTGAAAATAGTTATTATTTATGAATGTATTTATAACAAATTGGGTAAAAACACTTCTAATGCCATCCAATATCAAAAAGAAAAGTGTCACGCCCATTTATTCATACGGCCCCCCATACAAACCTAGCGCCCAATAGTTCGTATTTATGGATATATTCACTCTAATCTGTGTAAAATCATGTTCCTGTTATCCCATGAATACGCTTGCGATATGACAAGGATCGGGCCACTATAACATAAAGACCCCGTACAGACTCGCCTTCGATTTTTTTATTTTTTTCATGATAATGATTGAAGTTTCATGTGGCGGGTATTTGAGCTTCGGTTAACGTTAACGGTTCGCTACCGAAGTTAACGTTTTTACTTGTTTTTTTTTTTTTTTTTTTTTTTTTGAATTTACTAGTAAATGCTGCAGGAAAACGTAAAGCTAAAAAAGGTTGACGTTTTCCTGATATTCTTGGAATTGTAAAACATAACAACAGCAAAAACTGGTCATTTTGGAGATTTGAGCGAGGTTTAAATATACAGTCACAATACTATTTAAACAGACCTCAGAACGAAAAGAATACCGATTTGTTTTTATCATAAAAAATCTATGAGTTTCGTTTTTTTTAACAAATAAAATTCGTTATTTTTTTTAAAGATTATGAAGAACTTATTGGGCACTCAATTAGGCTATCACTCTATGAAAATGATGATAAATATACTAAACGACCAAAGCCTCTACGAAGATGCACAGTTGTTGCGTGGTGCTGTCTTTCATCTGAATATGAACATTTTGGGTTCGAATATTGTGTTTCAAGTATCGCCAATGTTCTATGCATCGACTGTTTTGACGGGATTTTTGAACGTGAGTATCTTTATAATTATAGATTATATTAAGTATAATTGTTTAATTTTTCCAGGCACTTTACAGTCGTCAGCTAATTGTAACTTTTGAAGTTATTCTAAGTGTGCGAAAGGTGATTAACAAGTACAAGTTTGAACTGCCTGAAATCATATGGGATAGAGTATGTGATATTATGAATATGATTGTTGATAATATTGAATATTATGGTTAGTATGATTTGTCTGTGGCTAAAAATGATAAGAATTTCTAAACAAAGTTTGCATTACAGAGACCGTGAGCAAAGATCGTCTGAGTAAAGAACGTTTGCATCATTTACAGATCAATTTTCATGAAAACATCGACTGCATCGAGAAACTACTGCACGATGATAACAAGAACGAATTACTGGCCAACATCGAACGTATATACGATCTAATCGAACGCGTTGCTGACAAACGGCCAGAGGCCTCAGTACTTCAACTTATCGAGTACCGATCAAAGCGCGTAAATGCAACAAGACCGGAATGGTTACGGGTGCTTGCGGAGTTTGTTCGACGATATTATAAAGTTCCAAATACGAATATTCGTATTAAGACAATCACTTCGCTTTTGCGAATTATGGACTTAAATCGTGCAATGTACGAAGAAGAAATACTAGATCGCGTCGTGATTCCACAATTTTCACAAATTCATCAGGAACAAAATGTGCAAGTGCGTTTAGCAGTAGCACGGGCATTGGTAGACTTTGCACGTCATTGTGATACAAAACGTTGTCTTGATTTGTTAGATATTTTGGAAAAAATTATAAATCGACCATTTGAGCTACATCATCAACATCAGCACGGTAATGCTACTGTTGATGTATCGCCCGAAAGGAAAAAGCGAAGCATATATTGTGGATATTATCGCTTCGGTTGATGGTCTTATTGATGTGTTTCATATTAAACTCTACCGTCAGCAGACTTCTTTACAAGCAATCAAGATATTCAATATTCTAATAGAACATTTGACACAGCATTACGAAAGGCCTAAATTATTTGAACAGACAAATATTGTCCGCCACAAGGTGAGTAATAGGTGAATATGTACATGTGACTTCGTATTTTCTTAGTTTGTTAGTTTGTTAATTTTATACCTAATTCCGGTATTTGTAATTTATTTTTTGTTGATTGTAAAAATAGAAACCAAAACTGATTTTTTGACTTTGTAGATTTTTGCGTGGATGTTAAAGGCTCGTGCGAATGCTTCTTATCACATTGGATATCCCGATCCAACCAACAATGATGCATTGAAATTCAGTTACTACCTCGGCATTGACTCGCCAATGACGACTCATACACAGACAACAACGCTTTCTATACGGCGCGCATGCAAATTAATTGTAAAATGTTTAGAATGTGATAACGGTAAGATTTTTTGTGTTCGTATTTTCATTAAAAAAAAACTTAAAGAAATAACAGGTTGCTGCTATCTATATACTTTTTAGACTTTCAAATCTTTCAACTTGTCATTACGGAACTACCTAAAGTTTTGCAGAATAAAGCCCTAATTCAAGGAAACGACATTGAAGACTTAACTTTGGCGCTCTTTCAAATCACTGGTAGTCGTTTTAAACATTCCTCCGACGAGGTCCAAGCATTGGTCCTACCTGCGATTGCATCATTGGTCATCTACCACGAATGTATACAGCCTGCTCACCAATACGAAATTATAAAAGCGCTCAAATTGGGCATTTTCTCTAACAACGCCAACATTGTATGCATCAATACTATGACAACGATGATATTGGAGATGCCGGATGCTTTAATGCGCCAACTTGGTGATATATTGTTACATATGACGAAAATGTCCGATACGACAATGGTGGCCATACCAGTGTTGGAATTTCTATCAAGTTCGTTCATTTGCAGCTTATAAATGAAAAATGTGCCATTACACCATTTTATTTAACTTTGCTTACAGTTCTAAGTCGATTATCGAATCATCTTTTCACGAACTTCACTGAGCGGCAGTATATGTTTGTATTTGCTATTTCGGTTCCATACACAATGCCACGGAAGTACGATCATTACACAGTGTCGTTGGCTTATCACGTAATTACGGGTTGGTTTCTCAAGTGCAAGTTGGAATTACGCAAGAATTACGTTTCCTACATTATTTCGGTATGTGTGCATACATAATTGTGTCTTAATAGGTTTTTATTTTTAACTGATTTTACTTTTTATGCTCAGTCTTTAAATTCGCACGATGACATCAGACAGCGGAAAAACTTTTCAGCTAACCTTAATGAGGATTCTTCCAATCGCAAGCGTAGCACAAGTTTAACTGATCGTGCTAGCTGGAACACGTCTACAGCATCCAACGATTCGGAGATGCGACCTCTAATGAACGACAGTTTGAAAAGCTTTCACGTTGAATTAGCTGAAACGTGTATTGACTTTTAGCGCGACATACTTTTTCGCCGTGTTCGGCCATGCCTAAGCGGTAAGCAGAAATTAAGCGTAGATTTAAAGACTGGTATTTATTTGTATACTATATCTTTTAGATTGCCTGCATCGGAATATTTGTTCAAGGATGGACTATCGCAAACTTGGCTTGTAGGTCATAATTTGGTCACAATAACAACATCTGGATGTCCGTCAGTGCCTTCGCGAAGTGGATTATGCGACCGGTGTGGACAATTTGGTAAAGCTCCAAGTATTAGCCTGAACTCGAAGAGTCTAAGCGATGCATCTGTTGCACCACCACCGCTCTCACCAGAAATTGTTAGTGGACCCGGTAACGCTGTAGTTGAACGTCGTTATCAAAAGGTTAGTCTGCAGCATAGTAGTGGTAACGAATCTGCTGGCAGTACTGAGCTTACCTCTTCTTCGTCATCGCACTCCCATTCAACGACTCAACGTCAGACATCAAATAGTTCCACAGCCTCCCTGGAGGCCATATCACGACGTGGCTCAAATCCCGAGGCAATGGGAAGTTTTATTGGTGGTAGCGAAACCGTTGGCGTAACAACTGGAAGCAGCACATCGCTTGTGGGCAATTCTTTTTCACACTCAAGTGGTAGTGTGAGTTATTCCACAAATTCAGTGGTACAGCAACCCGTATGTGTACGTTCCTGTACTGGTTGGGCTGAAGTGCTAATACGTCGGCCTACTGGAAATATTTCATGGATAACACGTTTGCAAAATCCAATTGCCAATGATTGCTTTGGTTACGATTTGCCATTCAACAATATTGTATCATTGTTTTTGCCCACTGCATATGGTGGGGTTTTTGGACCAGATTCGCTGCCTCCTGTAGCTGTGGGAATGGATTTGCAAGCAGAAGAAGAGGTGGACAATATTCCTCCTCCGCCAATTGACGAAGAAAAAGTTTCTAGTGCTACAACATATACAGCTACGGAAACGCCTGCATTGGCGGATGTGGCGTCTACAGTCTCTGCTTCTAGTCGGGCGAGTGAGGTACGTCGTCGCATGGTTGCAAAAGTACGTGCTCTGCAACGGCAGGAAGAAATCTCCTCATCTGTGTGTGGTAGTTCAACATCCGCAGCTATTGATATACCACGCAATGCGACCGTAGGCAAACGTGGTAAAGATGCTCTTTCCGGTAGCGTTAGCGATGGAGAAGCGGATGAGGACTCAATGGCGTTCGAGGATGCACAAAGTCGATCCCGCAATCCAGTACGACGCGTAAACTCTAGTCCTGAAATGAGTTCCAGTTGGCGACAAGCATTCCTCGCCGCAAAACCAGCACCACTTTCAGCACTGACGTCGTCGACAACAACAAAAACCGACATTGGAAATAACACCTTTTCCACTGATGACATACAGCAACATCTGCAGTTGCAAAAGAAAAAGAGTGTGCGTGTTAGCTGCGAAGCTATTCCGGAAGAGATTGCTGGCTCAACACCACCACAACATGCAATTGAAGTTGAAGGCGGTAATAGTAGCGTACTGCTTCCACCAAAACAACACTCTGCAGACGACGTAAATAGTCAAGTTAGTGGTACAACTTCAGTTCATCAGTCCTCGTCGTCGTCGTCGCTTAAGTTGCAGATTGTTGGCGCTAATACTAGCAAACCACCATTGTCTCCCGCGCCGTCTCTAGCTCCTGCCTCACCTCGCGTAGATAAAGCAATAACAAAGAGTACGGCATTCAGCACTTCTGTTATAGCGGCTACTACACATCCACATCCGGGACTAGCTAAGAGTAGCAGCAGTGGAGGCACTGCTGGTGGTGGTGTAGCAGGTGCTGTTCATAATGCATCTAATGATTACAATGGCGATATGATGAGGGGTCGTTCTAAGACGATATCTGTTGTACGTGAGGTGAATAATGGAAAGGCCCGTCCTCCAATGACAAGTTTTCGCAGATTTAGTGGCAATAAACCACAAATAAAGCCTAAGATTTGCATGAATCCTAGTTTTGTGTTTATGCAACTTTATCACACCGGTCAGCTGCAGTTAACCGAGGTGCCTCTTAAAGTGCCACCGGAGCAAAACAATATGCTGACCATATTGGATCACGCACCACCTTTTGAGACTCACCAAATTGGCGTACTCTATGTCGGCCAAGGTCAATGTAATAATATAATAGAAATTCTTCGCAACTCCTATGGTAGCACACGGTATGTCGAATTTTTACGAGGTATTGGCACGTTGGTAAGTCTTAAAGAGGCTGCTCAAAATAACGTATTTGTCAGTCTTGATAAAAACGGAACCGATGGCAAATTTGCTTACATATGGAGAGATGATATCGTCCAAGTCACGTTTCATGTTGCCACACTGATGCCCACTAATTTAAAAAGCGATCCGAACTGCAACGAAAAGAAAAAACACATCGGCAACGATTACGTAAAAATAGTATACAACGAAAGCGGGGAAGATTACAATCTGAATACGATCTCTGTAAGTGATATTTGCATTGCATTTAATGGCAGAAGCAACTAATTTTCTTTATTTATCCGCTTTCTGATCTAAAGGGTCAGTTTAACTACGCCTGCGTTATGGTTGAGCCTCTCGAATTGAACACGAATCGCGTCTATGTAAAAGCACGTCCAGAGATTGCAAAGTATGTTTGCCACCCCGAGCCAAAGATCGTGTCTGATCGGAGTGCACCGCTCCTGGCGCGCCAGCTGGCGTTACACGCTAATGTAAGAATTCAGGGTTCATCATATTTAAGTTTTTCAATATGTTTTTTATCTTATTTATAGCTCGCATCGCACGTCTACCAAAGCATTCAAAAGAAAAATCCTTACGCCTCAAATTGGATGGAACGTCTCCGCATAATAAAGCGTTTACGCACAAAAGTAAGCAATTCTGGTTAAATTTAGTTCAACTAATATCATCTCTTGATTTCAGTTAATCGAAAAACAAACTCAAAGTAGCGGCTCATCTGGATCCTCCACCAATGTTCATATCGATGAACAATCAGCCGATCCAATAAAAAAACAGAACATGAATCGTGATTTTACAAAGTATACATAAACATATAACTTTTATTTCAAAAAGTAAGTTAACGATCTGATAAATAAACGGTTTTTAATATACTTTGGTTGTTATTGTTCATTTGAGATTATTGTAACTTCAGTTTTATAATTAACTTTTGTTAACGTAGGGGCGTAGCGTGGGGTTTTGGCTCCCAGGGCCAATTATGTTGATGCCGGCCAACATTATGTCAAATCCAAAAAAGGTGATCAAAAGCCGAAACCCCAAAAGTGTTCCAATAGTTTATTTTTAAATATCAATGGAATTTTATTGCATTTTAAGAAACTTGAAGCTCGGTTATCGTAGGAGATTGTTTATCACAAATTTCGCCCATTTTCCAAATTCAATTTGTTCTTTTCTTAATTCTTTGTATAATTTTATGTTTCAGATTAAATATAAATTAATTACAATAATTAATTTAATTTTGAGACTCCCAGTAAGAGCGTTGCTGGCTTACAATAATCATTAAAATCGCACTGTCATAAGCGAGCCCATTACTACCAAACAGGCATTGTTCGATTCAACGGATTGTGTGAATAAAGAAAACCGCTGATCAAAGCAGCCTTAAGCTTACAGATTTTATTGTCCAACGGGAATGACCCTGTTCGCATCAGCGGATGATGTTTTATTTTGGATCAGTATGTGAGACACTCCATGGGTCCAATGCTTCATGGAGTGTCGAATAATGCCTTACGGCATATGATCTCGTTATTTATCTCTAAATTTCAATGATGCAACAAAATCTATGCCTCGGATAGTGGAATGCAGTTGTCGTCGGATCACATTCCAGTGGTTGGTACTCTCTATGAAGATATTCAGTTTATTCCGATTAGGTCTAGTCTTTTGCCCCCAGGATCAAAATTGTATAGGTTTCAGACTGAGCTGGAGAGATCTATTGAGCTCAACGCAGAATTGAACTAACCTTAGAACGTAGACGATGCTATTGTGCTTTTTATGGCCAAGATCACAGCTGCAGAATTAGCTGCTAATCCTAGGACACACCTGCCTAATACGCACTCTTCGATATAGTCATCTGCCGCAGAGATCAAGAGACCCTAGGACTAACAGAATTTTCAAACGGCTGGCTAAGGTCCTTGCTATTGATAAGCGGAATTAGATTGATTATGACTCAGATATTTAACTAATCTTTAAGGCTTAGTTATTTTCAGTGTTTAAAAACTGCAGTAAGTTTCATTTCATGTGCTTTTGCTTCTGCTTCTATTGGGATAGGCAAGTCTTTTGTAAAAAGGACGTATAAGAGCGGTCCAAGAATGCTACCTTTAGGTATACCTGCGTCTTTAACTTTTACATAGAAGTGTCGATCAGATATGTAACTTTTTAGCATGTGGTAAAAATCTGGTGGAAGTAGTTTTTTTAATTTATTCAATAGACCAATGTGCTATACCTTGTCGAATGCTTTTCCTACGCAAAACTTTTATCTTCTAGATCTGTAGTAATTTAATTAACTACTCGATGAATTTGTTCATCATTCAATTTGTTGGTTGAGTGATGTTTCCGAAACCCAAACTGATGGTCAGGTATAATGTAACTATTATCAAGGATGGGTTGAAGTCTGTTAAGGAATATTGATAATATTGGAAGAAGCATTATCGGTCAGTAAGACGCTGCACTTGTGGCATTTTTACCAGGTTTTGGAATAGCTTTGACCTCTGCTTCCTTCCTCGTGTTGGGGAAATATCTTTATCTTATTATTGCGTTAAACATATTCCGCAAATAATAAATAGCATTTATAGGATGTTTTTTAAGTAATTTTCCAGTTATCATGTCATAGCCAGGTGACTTGTTAGCCTTGATATTGTCGATAACATTTTTAACTTCCTTAGTAGTTAGAACAAATTTCTGGATTATTATAACAGGTTTGTGTGTCATTTGTAAAGGCATTTTCGTAAAAGTCAGCTGGTAGGGTCGGTTTATCGCGTTCTGTTTTAAGCCAAGTACAATCTGGTTTCCTTAAAGGTAAAGGTTGTCGATTTTCAGAGTTTTTTAGTGGCTTTCCATAGGGAAAAATTTGTGTCTCTGGTTGGGCTTAATTTAGACAGATAATTTTCAATATTTTTATTTTTATTCTGATTAAGCTTTGCTTTTAGATCCCTTATTTCCCGATTAAGTCTATTTTTATCTTCGGGACTTCTAGTAGTTTGCCAGATTTTCCTTAGTCTTTGTTTATTCTCTATTTCATTTCGAATTGAAGCACGTGTAAACAAGTTTTTAATATCATTTTGAATCAAATGCGGGGTAGAGTTAATTGCCGCTTCAGCTTCGGCATCATCAAAATAAATTACAGAGCTCTTTATGTCATTTGGAGATTTTAGTGAAATGTTTGGATTATATTCTGTTTTTGGATTATAGAGGCTGGACTTCGGCTTGATTGTGGCAAGCGTTTCGATGTTATCGAGATAACCTAGTGAGTAACCTGAAAATAACTCAAAGCGTGACTTTATAGAAAAGTTATTAATGTTTACATTTTTGATAGATAGGCTCGCCTGTTGAAATATATTTGGCATTTTGATGCAGATAATTAATAATTCAAACAACTGTCAATTGCTATGCTACATAGAAGTGTTTTTCAAATCGTTCCGTGTATAATTAAAAATAAGTATTTCCTATCACTGCAAATATAAAACAAAAAAATATAAGATAGTTTTCATACGAAAAAGATCAAAGTTGCAAGTCAAGTTTTTGATTTTGTTCAAAGTTGGTCAATTTGTAGTATTTGGGGGTAGTAATAGCTCAGTCAAGTATTTTTTTATAAATTTTCAAAATTTTAGGAATTACGTCACTTTTGATTTTTGGCTCTTTATTTTTTCAAATTCTTGTAATTTAAAGAGTTTTTAACCGATTTCAATGAAATTTATAGGGCGTGTAAAGAAAATTGTAAGGTTTTAAATAAATTTGAAGTGGATGTAGAAAAACACAAAAAAAACGGTTTCTCAGTTTCATTTGTTATGCACACAGGATAGAAGACGTGCAGCGTAACACTCTTTTGACAATATCTCGAGAACTAAAAGACCCTCCATCGATTTATTTTTTTTAAATAAAGGTAAAATAATAAGCTTTCACTATATTGTGACGAAAATAAAAAATATGAATTAGCACACAGAGAAAAAAAGGTTTAAAATTTTTTTTTTGTGTTTTTCTACATGAATTTTTAAACTTTTTAAATCCACTTCAAATTTATTTAAAACCTTTCAATTTTCTCCAAACGCCCTATAAATTTCATTGAAGCAGAGGTCATAGCTATTCCAAAACCTGGTAAAGATGCCACAAGTACAGCGTCTTACCGTCCGATAAGCCTTCTTCCAATACTATCAAAAGTTTTTGAAAAATTATTCCTTAACAGACTTCAACCCATCCTTGATAATAGCTACATCATATCTGACAATCAGTTTGGGTTTCGGAAACATCGCTCAACCATTGAAAAAACTCATCGAGTAGTTAATAAAATTTTTACAGATCTAGAAGATAAAAAGTATTGTATAGGACTATTTCTTGATGTTGAAAAAGCATTCGACAAGATATGGCACATTGGTCTATTAAATAAATTAAAAAACTACTTCCACCAGATTTTTACCACATGCTATGTACACTTCTATGTAAAAGTTAAAGACGCTCATTCTACAATAAAGCCAATTAAAGCAGGCATACCTCAAGGTAGCGTTCTTGGACCGCTCTTATAGGTCCTTTTTACACAAAACTTACCTTCCTAATAGAACCCTCTTCTATGATAGCAACTTTCGCAGATGATACAGTTCTTCTTTATTCACATAAAGACTTAGCTACAGCCTCGAATAAGCTTCAAAACATACTTGATAACACCAAATAATGGTTTGATAAATGGGCCATAAAAATTAACAAAAACAAAACCACACAAGTTATCTTTACAACAAAAAAGAGTTTTAGTGAACGTTCTTTTAAAAATAAATAATATTGACATACCTATAGCAAAATCGGCCAAATATTTGGGAATTCACTTAGACAATAAACTGACTTGGAAGTTAAACATAGAAAAGAACGAAATCAAATAAAAGAGAAATATTGTCAACTGGGCTGGCTATTGTAGTGAACCCTGAGAAGTCCACTCAAATGACTTTTCTTTAAGAAGGGGTGAATGTCCCCAAGTTTATCTCGACGGAGCCACAATACCATGCAGCGCTACAGCCAAGTATCTGGGCTGGGGTCTTGACAGAAGGTTAACTTGGCGTCCTCACCTTCTCACCAAAGGGACAGCTCAATGAAAGGATAAAAAAACATTTACGGCTTATCGGACGAAGGTCACCTCTCAAGCTGAGGAGCAAACTTTTAGTCTATAAAACAATAATAAAGCCGGTATCCCAATTTGGGGTACTGTCAGCAGGAGTAACTGTTCTATTATCCAAATATTTCAAAACAAGGCGCTGAGGATTCACTTGTTCCACACCAACAAAGAGACACACGAGGAACTCGGGTACTTTGGGTATACCAAGAAATGCACACCAACTCCATCGCCATCAACCTACTCGACAACAGCTCCAGTATAAGAAGGCTCAAAAGGCTTCACCCGCTCGATCTCCCTCTTGGGAGACAATAACTCGTGTTTATTTTTACTTTTTGTTTATTTTCTTTTTCCATCCCCATCCCTTTATTCCTTATCCATAATGGCTTTCGCCAACGCATTGTCAACTGTTCATTACTTAAGCAACTTGCTGATTGTCTTTTAAGACAGATTGCAAATAAAATTATTCGATACAAAAAAAAAAAAATTATTGGTATGAATTGATTTTAGGAGAATTTTAACTTTTTTATTGGTAAGTCTTGAGCCCCAGGCTATGTGTTTTGCATTAAAATCATAAGCAGCAATACATCTTGGCCCTAAAGATTTAAAGTATGTTTTATATTGAGTTGATGAGACATTGTGTCGAGGCGGACTGTACAATGCTGAAATTGTTTGGGGCCCATTTTTATTTTGCACATGAATAATAGTCGCTTGAATATAATCATTCATTCTGGATGACCCTTTTTACTGGTCCGAATATTAAATTAAAGCTAGGAAATATAAATGATGGCCAGCTGCAATCTTCGATAATCTACTTGGCTAAATTTCTTTAAACAGAAATTTTGATCAAAGTAACCTTTTCTTGACAATAGAAATTGAAGCCTTCTCCAATTGTTATATTAAGTAGGCTGGTTTTTTTTCTGTTCAACATTTCAAAATATTTATTTTACATTTCATATTGATTGCTAGTTTGAAGCATTACGTTTTGTTATCACTTGGAGCTACTAGAAAATTTGTAAAAAAATAAAATGCCGCGAAATGCTAGACGCCCAGCTGGATCAGCTCGAGTGGTGCCACAACCAAAACGTGGACGTTTCTGGATGAAATTACTTTTGATGGCAATCATTATTTGTTTTATTGGTTATGCTATCAAGCACTTCTTTGTGACCGATGAAAAAGAAGAAGAAAGGGAAGAGAAGAATAATATATATTTCGGATTCTTTCGCACAAATAAAAAAGCTCATCTCACAATAAAAAGGCTTCGTGGTGGTAATCACTGCAACAATCTTTTATCATGGAAAACCCCATTTAACGTGAACTGACGCTGCACTGGTTAATCTGTTAAATAAAAAAATTAAAGAAATTTGAAAGCAATATTTTACTATTTTTTTTTGCTATGTTCACCAACTCGTTTATTTAGCAAATTTAGTTATTGTCGATTTTCATTCTTATATGAGCCCCACTGAGTCTTCCCATAAGAGTCTGAAGTAACGTCTGCACCAGAATGTCAAAGAAGACGGAAGTAGGCAAAGCAAAGCAGGCCATCCGATGTGGTTACAGAGGACAATATCGAAAAAATACATATTTTGGGCACGTCATGTTTTGGTGGCACGGACGCGAGAGCACTTCAAAAAAGTGTTTGCTGATGCAGAGTCGGGCGGACTTTTGGCGTCGTTTGGTAACTATTGATGTAACTTGGATCCACTATTATATATAAATTGCGCTACAACCGTTTGTTGGCTTTTGCAGCACGCAAGGCTTGGCACCGGTGGTTGTCATCCAGTACCAGTCAAGACTAGGTCGGGATGCCGATCCTGCGGATAACCTCCAGGATCTGGTCCTCCTAACCCAGCGGCGGACGTCGGGATGACGAGTCATTTAAGGCCTTAAATGAATAGAAGGGGGTCATTGCCTATCGGTTCAGCCACTTGAAGCTGAGTTTGAAGGGTATTAAACCCCAATCGGTGGCGTTGGAAACAGCACCGCAAGTCAGTGGGACTCAATCGCAGAAGACTTCGGCCGCCAACCTAGTGGTAGACATCGGTCCCTCGATGAGTGCAGCAGCCGCGGTCACGACGACGCCCATTTCCACAGCCAAGGAAGGCACTACATCTACGCCATCCAGGAAGGCACCGTTTCCTTCTAAAGCGCTGTCTAGACAGGGTGTGGTTACGACGTCGACCGCAAAACCACAGCCCAGGAGCGCTGCTCCAACCACCCCTGGTCCCAAACTAAGGGACACCAGGATGAAGGGGTCGCGCGAGGGCAAGCGAGACCAGCTTGACCGGAAGGCCGCAGCGGACAGGTGAGCACCATTAAGGTGCTACAGGCGAACCTGGACCATGTCAAAGGGGCAACCGCCACAGTAAGCAGCTTGTTCGCCGAGAAGGAGATCTCCCTTGCGCTCCTCCAGGAGCCTTGGGTAGTCTGTGGCAAAATTCGTGGGCTTAGCTGCCAATTGGGTTAGCTCATATACAATATATCGTAAGAACGACCTCGGTCTGCTCTTCTATTTAACAAAAACAAAGTTTTTACCACTAACAAACTTTATTTCTAGAGATTTAACTGCAGCGTTAGTGGAAATCTCCACCGGAAAAGGCACGCAGGATTTTATCGTTGCCTCTGCCTTTTTCGTATTATTTTGCTTTAAATTTTTTCTTCTATTTTGTATCTACAATCATGCTGAAGACGGAAAAGCATAATATTCTTTTCGATTTACAAGTCGAAGTTTCCAATTTTTACACAAAGTACATTTTGAGTTAAAATCGATTTTTAGTGATTATACAATATATATATTAGCTAATACACGCAGCTTTGCTCGCTTTTTTTATACCCGTCACACATAGTGTGAAAGGTTATATTCAGTTAGTCAAAAAGTTTGGAACGTATGAGAGACACCATAGACCCCATAAAGTATATATATTCTTGATCAACTCGACGATACGAGTCGATCTAGCCATGTCCGTCTGTCTGAAATTCAATACTTAATCTTTTCTCAGTCCTAAGCAGTTGAAGTGTTAAAACAAAAGTGTCACTATAGCATATAGTCCCCATACAAAACTACCCCCTATTTTTGAGTTTTTATAAGAAAAATAGTTTATTTATGAACCTATTTGTGTCAAATACGGTAAAAAGACTTCTAATAGCAACCCATGTTTAAAAAGGGAACCATGGTTGGGGATCCATTATCCATTATAGCATATGGCCCCCATGCAAATGTACCCCCTATTTTTGAGTTTTTAAAAGAAAAATTATTTATTTATGAAGCGTAAAAAAGACTTCTTATATTAACCCATGGTTAAAAAATGACCCCTGGTTAAGGTGGGATCACTATAACATATTTATAACCCTTATACATAGAAATGTACCTCTAAATCTTTGAGTATTTATATAAAAAAATGTTTTTTTGAAGCGATTTATCTCGAATATCTTCAAAATACTTATTGTAGCAACAAAAGTTGACAATAGGACACATAATTAAAGTAGTTTCATTATAGCACATAACCCTTAACAAACCAAACGCTCATATTCATTTAAAAAGAGTTAGCCTAATCATCGTGTGATGGGTATATAGGCTTCGGTTCCAACGAAATTAACGTTTTTCCTTGTTTTTGCTTCTAATGGGTTGTTCAATAAGTAATGTCGTATCTGTGGTCGAATTTTGACGCTTTATTTAACGTACTTAAAATTATCCGATTTAAGTCAAATATGCACCGTTTTGTTCGCAAACTTATTGCCATTTAGAAGGCAACTTCATTATGCCCCCCTTATAAAACCCCCTCCCTATTTGCAAAAAACTCAGACAACCAGTTTTCGCAAGCCTCGTTTTGCATGGCCCGGATAAGATGGTAATCACTTGGTGCCAGGTCCAGACTATACTGTGGGTGCGATAGGACATCCCCCGAGCTCCCGTAGCTTCTTGCGGGTCATCAAGATGTGTGAGGCCGAGCGTTGTCCTGGTGAAACACTATACCCTGCCTGTTGGCCAAAACCTTCCTGGCTCGCCGCACTTCAACCACGACCTTCTTCGCTGGACGTTATCGTAAGTGATCCACTTTTCATCTCCAGTCATCATCCGATTTAAAAATGGGTCGAGTACGTTCCGTTTCAGCAGCGTATCACAAGCGTTTAAGCGATTCAAAAGATTTTTTGCGTTAATTCGTGTGGCACCCAATCATCTAGCTTTTTTTTAAAATCCCATCTTCTTCAAATGGTTCCAAATGGTTGTATGTCTAGTACCCAGTTCCTGGCCAATCGAACGAGTGCTAACATGCCGGTCCACTTGGATGATTTCGACTATTTTATCGATTTCTACGAGGATTGGCCTACCAGTACGGGGTACATCTTTGACATCCTTTACACCAGAACGAAATCGATTAAACCAACGCTGTGCTGAGCGAATCGTTACAGCATCGGGCCCATAAACTTCACAAATTTTTCGGCCGCCTTCGTTGGATTTTTACCTCTCAGGTAGTAAAAACGTAAAATATGGCGAATTTCTTGCTTGGTGGACTCCATCTTTGGCGCGCTATAACTTGAGACTGAAACGTATGATCACAACACAGTCTGGGTGTCACTTTAAATCTCCGTACAGGATGACCCGATGCGATTAGTACAACCTAAGATATGTTAAAGAGTTGCCATCTATTGAAAAAATACGACATTACTTAATGAACAACCCAATACTTGTCAACTAAATAAATTTCCTAATAAGTAGTAAGAGAAGAGTCGATGCTGTCAAGTCCGGCCAGCGTATGATTAATTGACATAGTCGCCAAAGCTGGAACCTATAAGAGATTATCGGAAACCCTATGGAATATGAAAACATTTTTTTAATTATCTTTTAAATGCGCCAAATAAAAAGTTTCGGGGAATTCTCATATCAAAATCTTGTGCTTTAAATATAGAGGAAAATAAAATTTTGGTTCTGTATTCCCGCTGGACCAAAGGTCCAAATATCAAGAACCGCTACAACAACTGAAAATCATTATGAGTCATTTTTCAAATGCGACTTATATCAAGTCTCTAGGTCTACTCATTCGAAAGATATCTCTTTTCTGGATTTTAATGCCCCTTTGAGCCCCCAGTCAAAAAGTTCCAAAGTATCGCGTTAGTAATAACCTTTTTTTTGTAATTTAATTCGACAGCAAATTAAAAAAATATATATTTAAAATTGATAAAATTAGGTGTTTGGGTCCCCCGTTAGGTTCCAAGGCTAAATTTCAGTAACTCCTAAAACACGTGAAGAAACATTTTTAGCCATCTTTTAAATGCTTATAATTTCAAGACCCTAGTTCTATTCATTAAAAACATGGTTTCTTCGGTTTTAAGGCACTATTAGGACGCCAGATCTTTTTTCCTAAATCAAGTCTTAATGTTACCCTATATAGTATTTTAAATGGTAAATACAAATCTGTTTGTCGTCCACCAATGACATCCATGTCCAAATTTTGGAAATCCCTTTAATACGTAAATAATATTTTTTTACCATCTTTTAAAAGCGTCCAGTTGCAAGTCTCTACATCTATTCACTCCAAATATATGGCTGTTCCAGTTTGACGGTCCCTAATAGGACTCGTGTCAAGATATTGCAATACTCGTATTAGGGATCACCTGAAATCTTAAAAAAAATAACAACAAAAATTTGGTTATTAAATCTATGTTGGGTCCACCAAATGGCCCCAGCTCCAAATTTCGGAAAACCCTTTAACGTACCAAAAATATTTTCTAACCATCTTTCAAATTCGCCCAGTTTCAAGACTTTACGTTTGTTAACTCCGTAGAAAAAGCTTTTCCGCGGGTGAAAAATTTTTTAAGTCACGTCTAATTGCTCACCTAAGATCTAAAAAAAAAAAAATTGGTCAAAAAATCTATTTTGGGTCAGCCAATAGGTTTTCAGATCCAAATTTCTAAAATCCCTTTTACACGTCTTAAATATTGTTTAGCCGTCTTTCAAATGCGCCAAGTTTTAAGTCTCTCCGTCTATTCGTTCCAAAGATAAGACTTTTCCAGCCTCTAAGGCCCAATTAGGCACTTGAAATTATAAAAAATAATAATATTGTTGGGTCCACCAACGGGTCTTAGGTCCAAGTTTCAGAGATCCCTCACACATCAAAAATGTTTTTGAACCACATTTCCAATACACCTTATATAAAGACTCTAGTCCTTTCCGTTACCGAGTTCTAGCAAAAGTGTTAAAAGAGCTGGTTCATTTTATTTTGGGTCCCCAAGTAAGATGGGATAAGGTTCGAAATTTCGATAAACACTGAAACACCTTTTCATATGAGCCTAATATTTAGTCTCTATGTCCCATTCCAGAGATATGACTATTCCGGTTTGAAGGCCCAATTAGGGCCCTGGTCAAAATTTTCCAAAATCCCGTCTTAGTGCTCACTTTTATCATATCTTCCTATCTTTAGTTGTTTGGTCTGTAGCCCGATCGCCCGTGAATGAATGACTCAGTCAGGTCAAGAAACTTATATATATATATAGCTAAACATTTCGGGCTAGTTCTTTTTTTCTTGAGTTGGCAGGACTGTTAATAACATCTGGGCCAAACTTCATGTTAATGTCATTATTAGTAATTTATTATATATACGCTTGCATTTATTAAATAACCAAGAGTGCATTTTTCGATATTTACAATGTCTGATTTAATTGAGCAGAGAAGTATCATCAAATTTTGTTTTCTGAATGGAATAAATGGAATAACAATGTTGAAGAAGACTTACGGGAACCGAGCTCTACCAAATCAACAACATATGATTGGTATAAATTGTTCAAAGAAGGTTGAGAACGTGTTGAAGACGAAGAGCGCCCTGGTCGACCATCGACCTCAACGGACGATACTCACATCCAAAAAATAAAAGAGTTAGTGCATGCACACCGTCGATTAACTATAAGACACATTGCTGATGAAATTGGCGTATCGAAAGGATCAATTAATACCATTTTGAAAGATGTTTTGGGCCTCAAACGTGTCAAGTCTCGATTGGTTCCAAAAATGTTGAATTTTCTTGTAAAACTCTTGTAAAAAAATCGTCGATTCTTCGTGACTTTTTCTCCAAAAATGCAACCAATATCGTTTCATTAAAGGACACATCCTAGACCCCATAAAATATATTTATTCCTGATCAGCTTGATGAAACGAATGGAAAAGCCATGTGCGTCAGAAGGTTTAAAAGACATTACCATTTAAAGTGAAACTTAATCTTTTTTGTATGTAGACTGTATAAGCGTTGGCAAAAAAATAACTTTCGGTGGCTAATTTAAATCAGCAATTCCAAAGGAAGCAACCAAGTACACAATTGTTTTTCGCAAATAATATTTTTGTGCAATTTCAATTTCACAAGGCAACATGTGGCAGTGGCGCAAATCGGGAGAGAAGAATCTTTCGCCCTACCATCGGTAAAATTAGCTTACATGACACCACCAACGGTAATGGGGAAAAGCTAATCGACTTTGCTGCGGGCAGAAACATGATCATAAGTAGTACCAGAAACCCACATCTCAAGATTCACAAGGCAACATTGCGCAGTGGCAACCTAAGTATCCGCACCCAAATATATCTTGTGGTGGTTGATGCTAGGCACTCTGCTAGCGTGCTTAATGTACGAGCGTACAAAGGTCCTTACATCGACTCGGACCATTACCTTGTTCAAGCCAAGGTACGTAGCCCAAGCCTAAAACAGCGCACGCCTAGCGAACTACCAGACTGCCGCTACCTTCTTAACAATCCTACGTTCGTTGGAAGTATAATTGGACAGTACCAGTGTGGATTCAGGCCGAATAAGTCGACCATTGACCCGATAGTCACACTTCGCCAAATCCTGGAAAAGACCAAAGAAGAACAAATCGACAAACACCACCTATCCGTCGACTTCAAAGCCGCTTTCGACACGTCAAAAAGATCAAAGTTTTTTAAAGCACTGACTGAACTTGGTATCCCTGCAAAAATCGGTTGCCTCTCTATGATGACGCTGACAAACACCCAAAGCGTTGTCAGGGTCGTTTAAAAATCTCTCCGACCCCTTTGACACCAAGAGAGGCTTAACGCAGGGTGATGTGCTGTCGTGCGACTTTTTCAACCTCCTGATGGAACACATACTAAAACAATGCCCTAACATTGACCTGACGGTTAATATCTTCTGCAAAGAAACTATGCTGCTCGCAAATGCCGACGACATTGACATAATCGGCAAAAATGATCACCGGGGCGTTCTCAGACACTAAAAATGTCACGTCCAAAGGGACTGACGCTGAACCAGAACAAGACGAGGTACTTGGTATCCACGGAGTAAACGGTCTTTGAGTATTGAGAACTAAATCTTTGAGGCTGTAGAAAACTTCGCCTAACTTAGCTCAGATGTAAACAGCGACAACATCATAAGTCAGGTAATTAAACGAAGAATCACTCTTGCTAGCCGTAGCTATTTTGGTCTCGTTAAGCAAATGCGAAGTAGAACTTTGTCCAGAGAAATAAAGATTAGACTCTACAAGACGCTGATAATGCCTGTTCTGATGTATGGCTCAGAAGCATGGGTCATGATAGAATCGGATTAGTCGACGTTGGGCGTGTGAGAGGAAGATACTTCGAGCTGTACGAGTTCTGCATGGTGCAGGTTCGCCTGTAGCACCTTGGTGGTGCTCACCTGTCCGCTGCGGCCTTCCGGACAAGATGGTCTCGCTTGCCCTCGCGCGACCCCTTCATCCTGGTGTCCCTTAGTTTGGGAGCAGGGGTGGTTGGAGCAGCGCTCCTGGACTGTGGTTTTGCGGTTGTCGTTGTAAACACACCCTGTGTAGACAGCGCTTTAGAAGGAAACGGTGCCTTCCTGGATGGCGTAGATGTAGTGCCTTTCTTGGCTGTGGAAATGGGCGTCGTCGTGACCGCAGCTGCTGCACTCATCGAGGGACCGATGTCTACCACTGGGTTGGCGGGCGAAGTCTTCTGCGATTGAGTCCCACTGATTTGCGGTGCTGTTTTCAACGCCGCCGATTGGGGTTTAATAACCTTCAAACTCAGCTTCAAGTGGCTGAACCGAAAGGCAATGACCCCCTTCTATTCATTTAAGGCCTTAAATGACTCGTCATCCCGACGTCCGCCGCTGGGTTAGGAGGACCAGATCCTGGAGGTTATCCGCAGGATCGGCATCCCGACCTAGTCTTGACTGGTACTGGATGACAACCACCGGTGCCAAGCCTTGCGTGCTGCAAAAGCCAACAAACGGTTGTAGCGCAATTTATATATAATAGTGGATCCAAGTTACATCAATAGTTACCAAACGACGCCAAAAGTCCGCCCGACTCTGCATCAGCAAACACTTTTTTGAAGTGCTCTCGCGTCCGTGCCACCAAAACATGACGTGCCCAAAATATGTATTTTTTCGATATTGTCCTCTGTAACCACATCGGATGGCCTGCTTTGCTTTGCCTACTTCCGTCTTCTTTGACATTCTGGTGCAGACGTTACTTCAGACTCTTATGGGAAGACTCAGTGGGGCTCATATAAGAATGAAAATCGACAATAACTAAATTTGCTAAATAAACGAGTTGGTGAACATAGCAAAAAAAAATAGTAAAATATTGCTTTCAAATTTCTTTAATTTTTTTTATTTAACAGATTAACCAGTGCAGCGTCAGTTCACGTTAAATGGGGTTTTCCATGATAAAAGATTGTTGCAGTGATTACCACCACGAAGCCTTTTTATTGTGAGATGCGCTTTTTTTATTTGTGCGAAAGAATCCGAAATATATATTATTCTTCTCTTCCCTTCTTCTTTTTCATCGGTCACAAAGAAGTGCTTGATAGCATAACCAATAAAAAAAATAATGATTGCCATCAAAAGTAATTTCATCCAGAAACGTCCACGTTTTGGTTGTGGCACCACTCGAGCTGATCCAGATGGTGCAGTCGCTGGGCGTCTAGCATTTCGCGGCATTTTATTTTTTTACAAATTTTCTAGTAGCTCCAAGTGATAACAAAACGTAATGCTTCAAACTAGCAATCGATATGAAATGTAAAATAAATATTTTGAAATGTTGAACAGAAAAAAAAACCAGCCTACTTAATGTAACAATTGGAGAAGGCTTCAATTTCTATTGTCAAGAAAAGGTTACTTTGATCAAAATCTCTGTTTAAAGAAATTTAGCCAAGTAGATTATCGAAGATTGCAGCTGGCCATCATTTATATTTCCTAGCTTTAATTTAATATTCGGACCAGTAAAAAGGGTCATCCAGAATGAATGATTATATTCAAGCGACTATTATTCATGTGCAAAATAAAAATGGGCCCCAAACAATTTCAGCATTGTACAGTCCGCCTCGACACAATGTCTCATCAACTCAATATAACACATACTTTAAATCTTTAGGGCCAAGATGTATTGCTGCTTATGATTTTAATGCAAAACACATAGCCTGGGGCTCAAGACTTACCAATAAAAAAAGTAAAAATTCTCCTAAAATCAATTCATACCAATAATTTTTTTTTTTTTTTTTTTGTATCGAATAATTTTATTTGCAATCTGTCTTAAAAGACAATCAGCAAGTTGCTTAAGTAATGAACAGTTGACAATGCGTTGGCGAAAGCCATTATGGATAAGGAATAAAGGGATGGGGATGGAAAAAGAAAATAAACAAAAAGTAAAAATAAACACGAGTTATTGTCTCCCAAGAGGGAGATCGAGCGGGTGAAGCCTTTTGAGCCTTCTTATACTGGAGCTGTTGTCGAGTAGGTTGATGGCGATGGAGTTGGTGTGCATTTCTTGGTATACCCAAAGTACCCGAGTTACTCGTGTGTCTCTTTGTTGGTGTGGAACACGTGAATCCTCAGCGCCTTGTTTTGAAATATTTGAATAATAGAACTGTTACTCCTGCTGACAGTACCCCAAATTGGGATACCGGCTTTATTATTGTTTTATAGACTAAAAGTTTGCTCCTCAGCTTGAGAGGTGACCTTCGTCCGATAAGCCGTAAATGTTTTTTTATCCTTTCATTGAGCTGTCCCTTTGGTGAGAAGGTGAGGACGCCAAGTTAACCTTCTGTCAAGACCCCAGCCCAGATACTTGGCTGTAGCGCTGCATGGTATTGTGGCTCCGTCGAGATAAACTTGGGGACATTCACCCCTTCTTAAAGAAAAAGTCATTTGAGTGGACTTCTCAGGGTTCACTACAATAGCCAGCCCAGTTGACAATATTTCTCTTTTATTTGATTTCGTTTTTTTCTATGTTTAACTTCCAAGTCAGTTTATTGTCTAAGTGAATTCCCAAATATTTGGCCGATTTTGCTATAGGTATGTCAATATTATTTATTTTTAAAAGAACGTTCACTAAAACTCTTTTTGTTGTAAAGATAACTTGTGTGGTTTTGTTTTTGTTAATTTTTATGGCCCATTTATCAAACCATTATTTGGTGTTATCAAGTATGTTTTGAAGCTTATTCGAGGCTGTAGCTGAGTCTTTATGCGAATGAAGAAGAACTGTATCATCTGCGAAAGTTGCTATCATAGAAGAGGGTTCTATTAGGAAGGTAAGTTTTGTGTAAAAAGGACCTATAAGAGCGGTCCAAGAACGCTACCTTGAGGTATGCCTGCTTTAATTGGCTTTATTGTAGAATGAACGTCTTTAACTTTTACATAGAAGTGTACATAGCATGTGGTAAAATTCTGGTGGAAGTAGTTTTTTTAATAGACCAATGTGCCATATCTTGTCGAATGCTTTTTCAACATCAAGAAATAGTCCTATACAATACTTTTTATCTTCTAGATCTGTAAAAATTTTATTAACTACTCGATGAGTTTTTTCAATGGTTGAGCGATGTTTCCGAAACCCAAACTGATTGTCAGATATGATGTAGCTATTATCAAGGATGGGTTAAAGTCTGTTAAGGAATAATTTTTCAAAAACTTTTGATAGTATTGGAAGAAGGCTTATCGGACGGTAAGACGCTGTACTTGTGGCATCTTTACCAGGTTTTGGAATAGCTATGACCTTTGCTTCAATGAAATTTATAGGGTGTTTGGAGAAAATTGAAAGGTTTTAAATAAATTTGAAGTGGATTTAAAAAGTTTAAAAATTCATGTAGAAAAACAAAAAAAAATTTTAAACCTTTTTTTCTCTGTATGCTAATTCATATTTTTTATTTTCGTCACAATATAGTGAAAGCTTATTATTTTACCTTTATTTAAAAAAAATAAATCGATGGAGGGTCTTTTAGTTCTCGAGATATTGTCAAAAGAGTGTTACGCTGCACGTCTTCTATCCTGTGTGCAAAACAAATGAAACTGAGAAACCGTTTTTTTTTTTGTGTTTTTCTACATCCACTTCAAATTTATTTAAAACCTTACAATATTCTCTACACGCCCTATAAATTTCATTGAAATCGGTTAAAAACTCTTTAAATTACAAGAATTTGAAAAAATAAAGAGCCAAAAATCAAAAGTGACGTAATTCCTAAAATTTTGAAAATTTATAAAAAATACTTGACTGAGCTATTACTACCCCCAAATACTACAAATTGACCAACTTTGAACAAAATCAAAAACTTGACTTGCAACTTTGATCTTTTTCGTATGAAAACTATCTTATATTTTTTTGTTTTATATTTGCAGTGATAGGAAATACTTATTTTTAATTATACACGGAACGATTTGAAAAACACTTCTATGTAGCATAGCAATTGACAGTTGTTTGAATTATTAATTATCTGCATCAAAATGCCAAATATATTTCAACAGGCGAGCCTATCTATCAAAAATGTAAACATTAATAACTTTTCTATAAAGTCACGCTTTGAGTTATTTTCAGGTTACTCACTAGGTTATCTCGATAACATCGAAACGCTTGCCACAATCAAGCCGAAGTCCAGCCTCTATAATCCAAAAACAGAATATAATCCAAACATTTCACTAAAATCTCCAAATGACATAAAGAGCTCTGTAATTTATTTTGATGATGCCGAAGCTGAAGCGGCAATTAACTCTACCCCGCATTTGATTCAAAATGATATTAAAAACTTGTTTACACGTGCTTCAATTCGAAATGAAATAGAGAATAAACAAAGACTAAGGAAAATCTGGCAAACTACTAGAAGTCCCGAAGATAAAAATAGACTTAATCGGGAAATAAGGGATCTAAAAGCAAAGCTTAATCAGAATAAAAATAAAAATATTGAAAATTATCTGTCTAAATTAAGCCCAACCAGAGACACAAATTTTTCCCTATGGAAAGCCACTAAAAAACTCAGAAAATCGACAACCTTTACCTTTAAGGAAACCAGATTGTACTTGGCTTAAAACAGAACGCGATAAACCGACCCTACCAGCTGACTTTTACGAAAATGCTATTACAAATGACACACAAACCTGTTATAATAATCCAGAAATTTGTTCTAACTACTAAGGAAGTTAAAAATGTTATCGACAATATCAAGGCTAACAAGTCACCTGGCTATGACATGATAACTGAAAAATTACTTAAAAAACTTCCTATAAATGCTATTTATTATTTGCGGAATATGTTTAACGCAATAATAAGATACAAATATTTTCCCAAGACGAGGAAGGTAGCAGAGGTCAAAGCTATTCCAAAACCTGGTAAAAATGCCACAAGTGCAGCGTCTTACTGACCGATAATGCTTCTTCCAATATTATCAATATTCCTTAACAGACTTCAACCCATCCTTGATAATAGTTACATTATATCTGACCATCAGTTTGGGTTTCGAAAACATCACTCAACCAACAAATTGAATGATGAACAAATTCATCGAGTAGTTAATAAAATTACTACAGATCTAGAAGATGAAAAGTATTGTATAGGACTATTTCTTGATGTTGAAAAAGCATTCGACAAGGTATAGCACATTGGTCTATTGCATAAATTAAAAGAAATACTTCCACCAGATTTTTACCACATGCTAAAAAGTTACATATCTGATCGACACTTCTATGTAAAAGTTAAAGACGCTCACTCTACAATAAGGCCAATTAAAGCAGGTATACTATACCTCAAGGTAGCGTTCTTGGACCGCTCTTATATATCCTTTTTGCACAAGACTTACCTATTCCAATAGAACCCTCTTCTATGATAGCAACTTACGCAAACTTGAAATATCGGCCAAACACTTGGGAATTCACTTAGACAATAAACTGACTTGGAAGTTACACATAGAAAAAAAAAAATCAAATAAAAACTCTCTATGAGCAATAAACTTCTTTTGTATAAAAGCAACATAAAACCAATTTGGACATACGGCCTTCAAGTTTGGGGTACATTCAACACAGCAAACATCAATATAAATCAACAGCAGCAGTCAAAAATACTTCGACAAATTACAAGAGCTGAATGGTATATTTCTAACGCAGATATTCACAGAGATCTCAAAATTCACACCATTGAAGAAGTAGTACTCGTTAGTAGAAGTTACCACACCACAATCTTGTCACAACGAGATAAGTAACTTACCCATACTTAAGCTAACTACAAGGCGATGTCTAAAAAGGATCAGACCAGCTGACTCGCCGCACTATTTATAAATGCTGAACTATAAGGAAAAGTTTTATTAACGAAAATTATTCACGATAATTATTTACGACAAATTTTGCTAAAAGGATCTGATCAGTTGACTTGCCGTACTACCAACAAACGCCTATTTATATATTTATATAATTAAGAAATTGTTATTCACGATAACTTCTTCATAGATTTTATTGTTTTTTATTATTGTTTATTATTATTGTTTTTAAAGAAATTATTCTCTTAAATTATTATTATTATTATTATTCCTTTATCGATATTATAAAATGTATAAAATGTTGTTGTAGATAGATGTATAAATTTAATCATAGGGGAAAATAATAACTTTGTTGGAAAGCGGTAATTTTCTTTGCCTCAGCAGCCAGACCATAGTTGTGTGGCGGTTGAACGTGATCCTGCGATCTTATATGATGCCAATATATTTATGATGCGATTTGTGCTCAAGTATGACACCCTGCAAGGTCACACCCGGACAGTTTTCACTTCGATTTGCAAAAGTCACATTCAGATTTTTGGCGGTGTTAATGCCTATGTTCCAATTATTAGCCCGTCTAGGTAATCCTGGAGTACCTCCGTCTTCGCGTGCATCACTGCTTACTGAGGTAATAGATGGGATGTCAGCAGTGAACAAATTGTATAGGGTTGGTACAAAACTGCCTAGCGGAACTCCAGCTTTTGTTGCTCTGTATCGTGATGAACGGCCGTCAGGAGTAACAGTCAAAAGTAGGCTAATAGGCCTGTAAGAAGCCTATGGCAATTCACGCAATCCTCTGGTTTTCCTGGCTTTTGGAGAATATTCGTTAAACAGCGGCACTTATCCAGGCTTTCGGAAGATAACCGAGTGTGTTCAACAAAATTGTAGTCGAAGTAGGCCAAAAGTCGCAATATGTTTTCCTGCTTTGCTTCGTAACTGCCTCGACTACCTGCGACTTTTAAAATAACTTTTCCTTCTGTTTCTGAAAATTGCAGAAGTCGCTGTCGAAGCGGCAGCACAAAACAAACAGCTTCAAAAATCAAACAGTGGAAAGCTTAGTCTACCTGGGCACCGATGTAAAAAGCTTCAACAGTACCAGTCAGCAAATTAAACAAAGAATCACTCCTGCTAAACGTTACGATTTTGGTCTCGGTAAGCAAATGCGAAGTAGAGTTCTATCCAGAGCAACACAGACTGGAAAATGACATCCGTATGCGCACGAACGATGAGCTTTACGAGGTAAATACCGACATCGACATAGTCAGGAACATCCAATACAAAAGTAATGATTAGACAAAATTTTTTCGAAATGTTTTTTATCTCAGTTCTAAATGATGAGTAAGATGTCCCTGATAAATCTTTGGCGAAGAAATGAAACTTTAGTGTTAAAATGTTTACCAGCCAACGGTGACTAGTCGCCTAAGGTCGATTAAAGTTATCCATTCCACTCTAGCTGAAAGAAATGCAAGCGCAGGTAGCACAGATTCTCGAAAGCAAAAACACAGGTAACATTCAGATTAAAAATATCATCAAATAAGCTATTTGTCCCTTTGTTTTTCACCTGACAAATGTTTTTTTTTTTTCGTGTAATATTTACAATCAATTATTTTTATGGCCTTTATTTGTTTTATGTTGTTCAAATTGAATTTATTTTTTTTTTTTTTTTTGATATGAATATACAATATTTTGATTTCAATTTATAATTTTAAACTCCTTTTTGATTATTATTTTTATTATTAACATTCATATTGTATAATGCCATATACAGGTGTATGCGAGTGTATAAGCATTTTATTATAAATTATGTATTGCATTTTCAAATAATCAACGTTTAAAACTTATTTATTTTGCTTTAAATATTTAAACTTGTCTTAAATAGTTTTTGATTTTTGATATCTGAACTTTTTGCGTAATTTATACAAATTTTAATACTTTTTTTCGCATGATTTTCAAATAAATTTTATTTTCCATATTTTTTTTTTTTTTTTGCTACTATATTTAATATTACATTTTATATCTTTGTTTTGGTTCGTAACGCTTATTATTTTTTTTCTTTTGTAACAATTAATTACTTTCAATTACAATTAAAATTATTTGCGAATTAATTGTCTATATTTGAAGCATCTATAAACATTTTAATAATTTTACTTTATTCATATTTTATAATTTATTTTTTTCTTTTTTGTATGTAAATCGTTTTTTTTTTTTTTTTTGTTACTTATTGTAGCTTTCTTTGATATATACAACTGCTCCAGGCTTTCATTTATAGATAATTTAGAACTTATGTCACGCTTTTTCCATGAAAATGTACAACTAAATTTTAATAATTTTTTATATTTTTTACATATAAAAATTAATGGTGTCCTTTACAGTGTTTCAAAATGTGTTTTGAAAATATATATACAAATTATCCTAGTCTAACTTGAAACTACGTCTACTTTTTTGCGAATCGCATGCATAAATACTTTTCAAATACATACATATACCGTGAAAAGGAAAAATTTTTTTGTTTCAGAATCCAAAATTTTATCTGAGTCATCGTAGGTATAACACATACTCAATTTGATGTTTCTACCATAAGGGTTTTCTCACACGATGCAAGATTTTCATGAAATATTTCAAAGATTGTTGCGCAGCCTCGTGCCGAAAAATTTTTTTCATCAATATCTTACTTTCATACTCGTGATCAAAAATCTTAACTTCAAGAAAATTTTGACAGTTGCACGAAGCACAAGCAATGTAATATTGCATGAAAATCTTGCATCGTGTGAACTGGCTTTAAGAAATAAAAATGTTTTCATAACTTTTCATAACAAATTTGACTGGCACCAAACAATTACAAATTTTTATCAGAAGTCGAAGGGACAGACGGAAATACATAGCTGATTAAGATTATACATACTTTATAGGGTCTGTCATGCCTCCTTCAAAAAGCTGTATATGTACATTCGACCAAACTTAGTGTACCATTGGGAGTTAATCATACAAATTCTTGCTTCATAAATTGACCAAATCGTCTATTTGAAATAGTGTAGTGGTGAATCGTTTTCATACGGCAGACAACAGCAGAGACGGAGAGTCAAACATAGCTGTATCGACTCGCATTTCAATGCTGATCAATATTTCAGCCTTTCACAAACTAAATATATCCTTTTACCTTCGGTTTCAGGGTACAAAACCGAAGGTGAAATACCCTTTAAAATAACTTTCAAAAAGGAATGTGGTTGGATTAAGACGCCAAATTTGTGGTAGAAATTCATAAAATTTTCTTGAAGAAATTCATAAAATTTTCAAGGAAGTGGCAGTTGAGTTTGTCTGTGGGCTAAATGTTATAATGGCTCGATCCATATCAAATTAGTAGTGTATACAAAAGTTGACATTAGAAGAGTTAAATGATAACTTTTTTCATTTAAAAACTCAGAACTGGGTGGGAAGGTTTGTATGAGGGCTATACCAAAAAGTTGGCGTCGTATCGATAAATAATGTAGTTGTTGAAGAAATATCTTTAAACCCGACTGGGCGTAAAGACGGTTGTGCGGACAGACAGACATGACTGGATCAATTAGTCTCCTCGATCTGATAAATAATGTAAATACTTTATAGGGTTTTCTTCGGTGCCTCTTCTAATACGTTGCAAACTTTCCGACCATCTAATTATACCAGACTCACAATACGTGTGACGGTTTTAAAAAAAAATTTAATGGCAGAAATTAAATATTATAGAATGTAGTTGTCTTCATAGATTATTTAGCTTTACGCTCTTCGCAAAGAGTATCAATATAATCGTTTCAACGGGTTTCACTAAATTAAATGTGTCTTTTTAAATCGGTTTTGTTAAAACTAATTTTCTACATAAGTATATGGCAATTGTCTACAAGCATATACATATCTTTATACTATAAAAATGTATGTGGAATGTTTTTTTTTTGTTTTGTATTTTACAGTTCACATTTCGTACCATATTACAAATTTTGTATAATTTGTAAAATATTAAATTTTACCAAAAACTATCATATTAAACTTTCCCTATGTATATTTTTTATATTTAACACTTATTTTAGCAGAATTTCATCTAGGAAAGCTGTAATTCATTAACACATTTTTGTATTTTTTCTGTTTTAAAAACATTTTCCAAGTCTAAAAAGCTTATATAACCATATTTCCCTAGTAAATGTCAATAGATTTGTTACTTTTGTGTATTCTACATTTTGATTAATATTTTAATAATATTTAATATTTTTATTGTTATATATAATACATATATGTAGTATATCTGTAAGTACTTATAAAATGTTTGTAAAATTTTTTGTTTTTTAATATTTAATTTACTTAATTATTATTATTCTTTATTTATTTTTTATTTTGTAACAATATTTACTTAAGTACAGATTGGTTTTCAAATTAATTTAAAAAAAAATTGTAATTTTAAATTTTAATACATTTTTAATACAAGTAGCAAATTTAAAAGACGTCCATATAAAAGACCTTGGAGAGTCTTCGAGATAACCGTTTTCATACGGAAGACAGCAGGATAGACGGACAGATGGACGGACGAATGGACTGACATAGCTAGATCGACTCTCCTTTCATTCAGACTAACTCAAACTGTTCGGTTTGTATGGGGTTTTTGTGCTACAGATATACTACTTCGTACTACTTCGTTTGTCTTTCAGACAAAGAGACGGACATGGTTAGATCGATTCGTCTCGTCGAGCTCATCAAGAATGATTGCCGATTTACTTGTGATCCGATCGCAGGTATTCGTTGTAAAATCTAATGAAGCATAAATGTTGCTTCAAAGGGTTGATGGACATCGGTGCTTTACAGATTCATTGTCGAGGGTTTCTAACTTATTTTTGCTGACTGAAAATTCGAAGTAAACATAGCAATAAACTGTAGCATTCAATTTAGAATGTCCCCAAAAAGATGTTGATAAAAACAATTTGTTGTGAATTCTAGCAGGCAGGCTCGATGTCTGGTCAAAGAAACGTTTACTTAAACTATTTTCAATGAGAAAAGTAACAGACCTCGAGCTTGCTAGAATTAATAATAAACAGTTTACAGGTCGCTAGACAAACGTATAAAAAACAAGAAAGAACGCTGAAGTCGAGTATGCTCGACTGCAAGCAACCTTGTACCCAATCTTTATGAACCATATAATCGGTTTTATTGTACTACGATACCTCATTGAATTGAATTTTCATATAAAAACTTTAAAAATCGGAATATCTTTGCATGGGAGCTATAGCTAAAATTTTTTTGGACCTACCCATATTGGTCTTATTCATTGGGACTATCCTAGGCATAATTTTTACCTAAAATTTTGATGGTCCTACTCATATTAGGACATTTTATTGGGACTATCATAGACATAATTTATACTAAATTTGAACTTCCTAGAATAAAAAACAATGACTTTTTTATGCAAAAACCCAAAATTTTGGGATACATTTGTATGGGGGGTACCCCTTAAAATGGGTCTAGAGAAAAACCGTTTGCAAGTGGTGGCCCTATCTCTTATAGTCTCCGAGATAATCTCTCTCATACGGCAGACAGCAGTACAGACGGACAGACAGACATAGCTAGTTCGACTACCCTTCCAATACTGATCAAGAATATATATACTTTATATGATCTATCTTGCCTCCTTCTGTCTGTTACATGCATTTGCACAAACCTAATGTACCCTTTTACCCTTTGGGTACATGGTATAATTATTTGGCAACCACTTAAACTCCAAAAGTCCAGTCGCATACCCTACGGTTAAAAATGTTCGGACCACTTTAGCCCCATACAAGGATAGGAATATTGTAAGTATTAAAAATGTATTAACTTTGTCTTCTCTTTCGATTTTCTACTGATTCAACATTTATATTGTAATATAATATATTATATAAACTAATCTTAACTAAATTTATTTGTATTTAACAGAAATTACAATATAAATAAATTTTTTGGTTGTTTTATAGTTACAATTTTTTTGTTTCTATCATTTGACTAATTCTGATTTCAGATGTTATAATTATTAATGTTGCTCCATCAAACATCTGTTTCATTGCTTGCCGTACGATTGCTTTCTACAATGTGTTGATTGGATAATTGTATGACCGGATGTGTGGATTGTTGTTGTACCGATTGGTCATTATTTGTCGTCGTCGTTACCAGCGCTGGTAGGGATTTCTGTAAGTTAGCAAATCCGCTGACACTTACGCCCATGGACACACCCACAGCGGCACCGCCTACGGTGCTTGTACAGATAGTTGAGTTGTTTATCGGTAAATTGTGCTGTGAATGTGGACTGGGTGGCGTTGGTGTTGCGGGTATTTGATGCCAGTTAATACTATTTTGTGAGGTTATATTGCGTGTTTTTAGAAGCGGTGGATTCTTTGTCGAGGTGGAAAATGCCATGCCACGCCGAAGAGGCACTCTAGTTACATAGATGCCATTATGGTTGTTATTGCGTTAGTTTGTTTTTTTTTTTTTTTGATGATCGATCGATTTGTTACCACAAAATGATGAAAACGAACGAAAAGACAGAAAAAGAAACATAACAATGAAGTCAGAAATTACAAAAATGATCGAAAATAATTATCAATTAAATGTTAATGCATTTGATGGTTCATTCTTCAATTGAAGTTCCTTGATATTATGAGTACTTAAGTACTTCCAAATTAAAAAAAAAAAAAATAGAAAAAAAATTCGAATAGCTAACTCACCTTGTTGGGCTGGGTGGTGGATAAGATATACCGCGATGACTGGGTGATAGTAAATTACCCGAATGGCTAGAGGTCGCGCCCGGCACGAGAAGTGTATTATTACTATAAGTATGATAAAGATTACTATAGAAACGAGAGATAGATATAGAAAAATAAAAAAAAAAACAGTTGCGTAGATCGGAAATTGAAAGGCGGCACCGTGTAATAAGAAATAAAATCAAATAAATAAATAAAAATATAAGTAAAACCGACAATTAAAAAGTAATTATTTAAGCGTTCGATAAAAGAAACAAATGAAAAGTGAAGAAAAACAAAAGATAATATTTATATATCGTATTTTTTTTTGGATTTTTGGGCATAATACATTAAATTTTTTGTTACGGCGTATTTGATTAAAAGGACAAAAGCAAGCTTTGGTGAATTTGGTGGAGCGTAAAGTTTTTTTTTTTTTTTTTGTGTTATGGATAGGTTGATATATGTGGTTTGTTGTTGGCGCAGACATGAAAAAGCAAATAATGATTATTAAAATGCATACAAAATTTATTTATATATAGTATATAACTATTTTTCAATCTTATAATTAATTTTTGTGAAATATATGTAAAACTAATAATAAATTAATTTATGTACATATGTATATAATAATAATAAAAAAAAAAAAACAATGACAATGAGTTTGACAAATAAAACGTGTATAAATCTCATTGCTATGAGTTTATGTTTGTCGTTGGCATTTTATGATTGCTTGCGATGGCATTGGTGAACGAGATTCGTGTAGAACTTACGTATGACTTTGGTGCAAATTTAGATTGGGCAAACTTTGGCCCAGGTGGTTAAGTGGCTGCACGGACAGTGTATTTGACGAGGTTGCATTGGTGATCTTCAGTTTGTGTGGACTATTTATCAACTGTTTACTTTTTAGCGCGTGACTATGACCGTGAGTTCCTGCAATTAATTGAAACCAAACGAAAAATAATAAGCATAAAAGAATTTCAATTAATATTTTTACATATGTATTTACCTATCATAAGGCTTGAGCCCTCATCACTCGACAATGAGTTTGTCTTTTCGAAGTCCACTGAAATATTACGCGAATCGTTCCACTCTACTGAACCGCTGTGACTGTTGTTTGCACTGGTAACATGACTGCAGATTGAAGAATTCATCGGTGATTTCTTGACTCCTAGTGAGTCAGTGTTGCCTCCACTTGCGCTGCCGCCGCCCCCACCACCACTGCTTCCACCAAAACGAATATCACTCCAGTTTCCACCGCTAGTACCCTGCTTCAGTCTTGTGTAAATTACTTTAGCGCGGCGCAATGCTTCATACCAGTTTTTTGCTTCTGTGCACTGCAACGTGAACGCTGTCACAGCCACTTGAAAATCGTTCAGATAAACACAGTTCAGCGTGTTGCTGTTCGTAGCATGATGTACTACGAGGCGATCGGTTAAATATGGCTGCCGTATCACCTTTAGGGTTCCCAAACCTTTCTTGGCTATCGTCTTGCACACGAGCAGCATGTCGGTCAACAAAAAACAGTGCACATCGGCTTTGCCCAAATTGTCCTTAAACTTATGATCACCTTCCATAAACAGATGACGCACTTGATGCGTGGGACAGCCTTTCATTGGTGCACAGAGATCGAACATTTGGCTGTACTGTTTAATCAGCTTGTCCAGTTGTTCGTTGTTCGTGTCCTTTGTAAGATAATCAAACAATTTCAATATGTTCCATCAAAATCCAATCCCTTCGTTACTTACCACTACATCATAGGATTCGATGCGTGCCATAACACCTTTTAAACGTTCGCTCTCCTGACGCATGGTCAAATGATTATTTACGCTGCAAACAAAAAACTCCACACTGTGTATCTGCAAGAACGAAATTGTATTGTATAATTAAATGTTTTTGTAATGGTACGCATATTTTTAATTTTCTCACCATTACATCCACCGCCTCAATGTCATCAACGTCACTCATGTGTTTCTTGATAGCCGCCAGCAGTAGGCTGTACTTTGTCAGTCGCTGCATTGGTCGAACTAGGATATCCGCCAGACGTAGTCGATTGCACATCTTTTGTGATTCGCACCATGCCAGATATGAGGTGAAAAGCGCGTTGTTGCGATTTAGTTCCTTGCAGTAAAACTGGCAGGTGCTTTGCTCTGCACAGTATTTTTTGTAAGGCGCAAAAATCGCTGCAAAAGCTACAAAGCCATCCTGAAAAAAGCAGCAACGCATGCTTTCTCCTGTATTGACGCTATGTGCGACCATGGGATACAAGTAAGTTGTCCAAAACTTCAGATTTGCTTCGCAGATGTCTCGCACATTGGAAAAGAGCTTATTCTGGTCTACATCAGAGAGCAGTCGCTCTTCCTGCACGGCCTCTAGACATGCGAGAAATAACTACAAGGGAAATATTATTCGTATAATCTTCACACATCTAACCCTTCACACAACGCCTAGGCTAGAATTGTTACTTACATCGGTCACTGTTTGCAGTGCATGGATATAATAAACTTCTGTTGTGACGAGCTCCCAGATAGCTGTCTGTATCTTCATCTCACTTTCATTCATCCCATCGCTTTTAACAAAATCCAGCCAAGATTTGTGCATATTGTCCAAGTATGCAAGAGCTGCATCAAACTCAGGATGATCAAAATTGAGTGCAGCCGATTTTTGTGGTACGCCGTTTTTGGCGTAGCCATTTAGCAACTCGCATAACTGACTTTGACTTGGATTTTTTGTACCAAAAAGTCCGGACCACCGCTGTTTGATTTGTTTGCCAGTTACATTAGCCGATTCACTAGTCTCTTCAGTCGACGCAGATGACAGTAAACGGGGTGGTCGTGTGCGGGAACCCTGAAATGAAATTAATATAAATCTTTGAATTAAAGAAAGGAGGTTTCTTAAAACAGTATTATTATACATACAAATGAGGCTGCCTTCTGAAGCGTCTTCCGGCTGCTATCACGTTCTGTTACAATCAGATGATGTCCCGCCAAATTCTCGACCTCTGTATTTTCATCCAACGAGCTGGCTAACGGTGAAAAACCTGCCAATGACAATATGTGTGATAGGTTTTTTTTTTCGATTTATGTTTACCCCATATACTATGTCACTAAAGCTAGGTTGCCTTTTTATTTTGAGAATCCAATCCAATTGTTGTCAAATGAAATATTATCATGAACTTCATGACATGAAGTTTGACATACATTAACCTATAAATACCAAGGCTGTAAACCTCTTCAAAAATGGTTCAGTGTAAATTTAAAGTGCACTGAACCTATTCGTTCGATTCTTTTTAACAATTATCATTATAATTTTAATATATCGATGAACTGCAATCGTCGCCATAGTTAAATAACTGATTATTTTGTAAAGCTCGTCTAACATCAATACTTTTTGACGAGAAGCCTTCGTATTCGGTTGGACCGATGAGCTTAGTAGTACCTGACTACAAAACGATCACTTTGACTTTGATAGCCGGTACGTGCCAGCATTTGATATTTAATTAGTTTATGTTTTAATGTAATAGTAAACATAATTAAAAATATTCTTAAAAATTTTAAAGTAAAACCCTTACCGAATTTGCATTACCAAATTTTAAACTGAAGATTTGGCAATGGTATTAAGAAGCACTTTGTACCATATTTGAAGCCATTCGCTTTATAAATACATTTAGAGTTTTAATAAGCAATACCTAAAAATGGGCGTGGCACAATGTTTTTTAACATAGTAAAACGCAGGACCACAGAAAAGCCTTAAGTTTAAAATTTCAGCTTAATATCTTTAAAACTCAGCGAATCAAATTGCACAACAACAAACAGACGGACAGACGGATATACAGACGGACATGGCCAAATCGACTTGTCTCATCGAGCTGATCAATAATATATATATATCATATACTTTATGGGGTCTCCGAATGCTTCCTTTAATGCGTTACAAACTTTCCGACAAACTGATAATACCTGTTTACACTATGAGGAATCGTCACTGCTCGTTTCTCTGCCAGCATTTGGTTTCTTATTTATTTTCAGTATGAATGCGAACGTCGTAGCGACAGGTCGTGTGTGTTCGGGTACCGACGGCAAAACACAATTTTCGTTTTATTCATCGTGTGTAACAACAAAATTTTATCAAAACCAACAACAAAAGTGCATGCATTTATATTTTCTGCTCTCTCTTATCTATCTCTTTCATACACACGAGCAACGAACAAGTTGCTTATTTGATGAAGTAGCGATACCTTCTTTTATTGTACCATGAGCCGAATAATCAACCCATTCGGCTCAAGCTAACGCTCGCATATGTTTTTACTCTTGAGTTAAAATTATTGAGTTATTAAATTAAAATATAAGAATAACAACATACATGCGTTTTGAAATTATTGCAAAACCAAAATACACGAATGAGTCGTTCTTGAAAAAAGGATGAGTTTATTCAATGAGCAAACGTGTGCAAAACATTAAGGAACGAAGGCTGTACGTTGTACACGATTGAGCTGACTCAAGGAAAGTGTGAGTTTTGCAGTTCTCTGATATAGATATAATCGAGCTTTTCCATTTTTCATTTTCCAACATTTATGTTGTTGTTACTTATCTTATTGAAAACAGTTTAAATAAACGTTTTTTGACCACACCTTGAGCCTGCCAAAATTCGTAACATAAATAATTACTATTTTCATACAAAAGCTCGAAAATAATAAAACAGTTTGTATGGACGCAAAAAAAATACCTAAAATATAAGCGTGGTACTGATTTGGTTTTGATATTGGATGATATTATAGTGTTTTTAGCTAAAATTGGGCGGTAACTTTGTATGGGGCTACACTTGGGAGAGACACTTTTATTTTCGAAAAATTTAAAGAATATTTTTTATTTCATTCTTTTTAAATGAACTTGTTTTAGTTTAGATTCAAAACATTTGATTTTGTTATTTATTCTCAAAATATAAAAGACAACCGATTCATTCTATTGTAATATTTCTAGTGGTGATTTAATATTATAATTAATGTAGAAATATTTATTAAGCACACAATTACACCCAGCATGAGTTTTGTGACAAGGAAGAGATCTGATGATTTCTCAAAAACCTCCAATCCTACCACGTTTTCGATACAACAACGTTTGAAAATCTCGGACAACTGTAGAGCTGATCCCTTACGTGCTACAAACTCCGCTAAGTGAGAAGGACTTGCAAAAAAAAAGAGCCACGTTACTTAACTTACCTGCATCTAAAAAACTATTTGTAGGATTATTGTCGCTTATCGTGATCTGTGAAAAGCTGAGATTACGTCTTTTTAAAGCATGACTCAGCGCTGTGCTATAATATGGAATTTTTTAAGTTTTTACATTAGAATATTCTGTCCAATTAGATTGTTTTAACTTACATCAATGTGACACCTTTCATAGCTGGAATGAACTCCTCATCAGCTTGACTGCCAGTTTCCGTGCAAAAACTCACAGAGAAGTACTCCGAACTGGAAACCTAAGATCAACCATTAATTAATATAAGTATTTATGAATTCTATACATATTTCTTATTTAATAAATTTATATCTTTTAATATTGTATATACTATACAGTATGTATGGTATTAGTTGTTGACGCAGCTCTCTTGAGTGTGTATACAAAATATTCTAAAGTGCATCCAAATAAATATCTTTTGTGTCCTTGAGAATAGCTTGAGCAAAAAACGCATAATGCTCAACGTATTACAGAATATTAAAAATATAACTAAAATTATGCAAATGCACGTGACTATGTTTCGCTTCGTTTACGTTTACGTCTGAGTTTCTGTGTATATGAAATAGTGCTCGTGACCTCTGCAGCGCTCCTTACGGATACCCCCCTTGCATTGTGTCAATCTTTACAGCATTTCGATGTTAAGTCCTGTAGTAAAGCAGCAAAGTATTAGACTTTCAGGTTGTTGTGTTAAACAAGAAAACAAATTTTTTTTTTGTTTATCTGAATGACATTTCTTGGGGCTCGTTTTTACTTATTTTTATATTTTTTCCAGCACGTTTTTAAGCTTTTTAATTTCTGGTTATCTTAATGATTTGATTGCTTTTTTTTTTTTTGCAGATGATATGCAACTCAGAATGCAGATATTTATTATAAAGTCAAGTTTCATGCAACTATTAACCTTGGATTTTTTTTTTTGTTTGAGAATATTGAATATTTTTTTAAAGAATTTTTTTTAAATTTGAAAATCGTATTATTTCGAATAAACTATTGTAGCCGTTAATATAAGACTGTCACAAATTTTTGAGTTTTTGTATAGAAAACTTTTTTGTATTAAGAAAGAGATTAACATTTTATATATATGTACCATTTTTATTTATAATGTACAAAGTCGCAATTTAATACACATCGTATGGCTTTACTCCAAATTGTATAATTTTTATAAGAAATAAGTTTGGCTCATACTCTGTTCTCTTCTGTACCTAGTAAAATTTTCTCAGTAACAAAATTGGAGATATTTAATAATTATAGAAAAACAATTGAGAGTGTCGATGAAGCAGTTTTACAAAATTATGCTACATTTTACTGAACATTTTTCGTTCACAAAATTTATTATCCAAATTTTGTACTGAAAAAATATGATTTTTAATAAAATATCAGATAAACAAAGGACATGGAAACTATCAACATTTTCTAAGTTGCTTTTGTATGTATATATGTATTGCCTTTACAGCTTAAGGTCAGCCTGGGCATCACGAAGGGGTTTAACCCAGATGTTATAATTCAGTGCCACTCGATACCAATACTGGATCCCGACTATATGACTACGACTATATCGATGTCAATCTATAACTGGTACAGCTCGTGATTCATGCGAATACGGTAATCGTTGTCCACTCTGACAGGACCAAGCATTTTTCGAAGAATTTTTCTCTCAAATGTACCCAATGCCGATTTGTCAGCCTCTGACATGACCCATGTTTCTGCATCATATAATAGGACTGGGATAATCAGCGTCTTGTAGAGTTAATTTTCGTATTTCTGGATAAAACTCTACTCCTCATTTGCTTACCAAGACCAAAGTAGCATCGGTTAGCCAGAGTGATTCTTCGTCTGATTTCTAAGCTGGTGTTATTGCTCTTGTTTTTCTGAGAGCCCAAGTAGACGAAGTTTTCTACAACGTCGAAGGAGAAACTCCCCATAGTCAACGAATCTTTAGGTCGTGTTATTGATTTGCGAGAGGATACCAAGTACTTTCGTTTACCGCCAGTCCCATCATGCGGGAATTCTCTTCAATATCGTTGAAAGCCCAGCTCACCGTACGTGGATTTTTGCCGAATTTGTCAATATCATCGGCATACGCGAGCAGCATAGTTTCTTTTAAATGTTGCTCATCAAATCGACGTGTAGGCATTTGCGTAGTTTATACTCCAACAAGAGATTGAAGAAGTCGCACGACAACGCATCTCCCTGTCTTAAGCCTCGCTTGGTGTCAAAGGGGTCGGAGGAGATGTTTACCGACCCTGACAACGCTTTGAGTGTTTGTCAACGTCATCATACAGAGGCGAACGATTTTTGCAGGGATCTTAAGTTCAGTCAATGCTTTAAAGAACTTTGATATGATTGATCTGAAATCGACGAAAAGGTGGTGTGTATCGATATGCTTCTCCCACGTCTTTTTTCAGGATCTGGCTCAGCGTGAATATGGAGTCGGTGGTCGACTTCTTCGGTCTAAAACCGCATTGGTATTGTCCAACAGTGCTTGCTACGTACGGTTGCAGCCTATTGCACAGTTAACCAGATAAAATTTTGTACGCGATTTGTATGAGACTAATACCGCGATAGTTTGCGCAGATTGCGGGGTCTCTTTTCTTAAGGATTGGACAGAGCATACTTACGTTCCAATCGCTGGGCATGCATTCACCAGTCCATATTTTGCATAAAAGTTGATGCATACATCGAATCAACTCTTCGCCGCCGGTCTTAAATAACTCTGCGGGAAGTTTGTCTGCGCCCGCCGCTTTGTTATTTTTAAGCTTTTTTTATGGCTTCTAAGACCTCGTTATAGTCTGGTGGCTCACAGGAATGCCATCATTGGTCAGGGGAACAAGATATTCATCTTCTCCGCTGGCGGTATTGTTCCCGTCCTCGCCTCCAAGTAAAGTAGAGAAGTGGTTCCTCCATAACATAAATGACTCCTGGACATCTGTCACCACATTTCCATGCGCATCTTTACAGAACGATGCTCCGGGCTTATAACCTTCGGTCAAGCGCTTGATTTTTTGATAGAATTTTCGAGCCTCATTTCTGTCGCACATCATCTCAACTTCCTCCAGCTCACGCCTTTCTTGGTCTTTCTTTTTGCGTTTGAAAAGGCGTTTTTCTTCTCTCCGTTTTTCTCGATATCGCTCAACAACAGCTCGTGTTGCTCCCGATTGCAGGGTTCGCTTATAGGCAGTGTTCTTTTCTACCGTAGCAGTGCGACATTCATCATCGTACCAAGTTTGCCTCCGAGGTCTAGTATATCCAACAACCTCTTTGGCCACCGTACTTAATGAGTTGGAGCATTGCTTCCACTGATCGTTTATACAGTCGGATGCCGCGGAGTGGTCTCTCTAAGCAGTTGAGAGACCCTTGTTGAAAAGGCAGCGGCGGTCTACTGCGAGTTTAGCCTACCAACATCTACCTTTCGTTGAATGGTAGCTCGCTTGGCGTGTGCTGTACTAAGTCTAGTACGTACCGTGGCTAGAACAAGATAGTGGTCCAAGTCGATGTTGGGACCTCGGTTTGCTCGTACATTAATCACACTCGATGCATGTCTGGCATCGGTTAGCATGAGGTGTTGAAATCTGGTGCTACTTATGACCATGTTGCGGCCCGCGGCAAAGTCGATTAGCCTTTCTCCATTGTTATTGGTGGTGTTATGTAGGCTGAATTGTCCGATGGTCAGGCGAAAGATTTCTTCTCTCCCAATTTGGGCGTCGAAATCACCGATGACAATATTGATGTAATGCTTGGAGCAGCGCTCGTAAAGTTGTTCTCACCGCTCATAGAATTCATCTTTCTTCGCATCGTCGTTATCCAATGTCGGGGTGTGTACACATATTAAGCTAATGTTGAAGAACTTAGCTTTGATGCGTATCGAGGCAAGGCGCTCGTCTACTGCTGTAAATTTGGAGACGAGACCACGTAGTTTTCTACTAACCACGAAACCACATCCAAATATGCGTTGACTCTCATGGCCAATGTAGTAGATGTAGCATGTAATATCAGCCTTAAATCTGTCAAGAGTGTCAATTAGTTGTTCAGTTGCACCATCCCTGTTAAGGGATTGGACGTTCCAGGTGCATATTTTTAAATCGTGTTCCTTAAATCTTTTCCGGGGTTTGTTATCGTGGGTAGCAGATTTAACGGTAGATGGGGCCTCTAGAATCCATGCCCCTGCCGCAGAGTTCACCGCGGGTGGATTTTCCCTTGTGTGTCTGCCACCTGGAGTAGTTTTGTTTCTTCTAGCCGTCTTATCCATGGTTCGTGTGATCATTTGGTTTTAATTTGTTTTCCGGTTGAGGGACCAACACCCTGCAAACCAACTTCATTATGAGGGTTGTCTCTTTAGACGCGTCTTACGTTAAGCGGAGCCTGCTGTGGTGGTACTCTTGAAAGCCCGAACACCACACGGACTCTAAGTTGCTTTTGCTAACTTATATATTTTTTTGTACCAAATTTAGTCACAAAATTTGACTGGAAGAAAAATGTCATTTAAAATCTAATAATCTCTTAACAGTTTTTGTATTGCAACGAAATGATTTGAATACACCTAATTCGGTTTTTACGCGATAGATACGTTCCGCGAAAAATCGAGTAAAAAAAGATAGAGTATCCATACAAAATAAGGGGATTGGTTCCAAATATTAAGTATCAGCTAAAAGAAGATGAATAAAGTACATATAATTCAAATTCATATTTATTTTTAACAAAAAATAACCAAAAGTATTAGCAAAAATAGTTCAGTTACAAAAACAAATCTTAAAACTAAAAAACATTATCATTAAAAATTAATTTTTAATCAGTTTCACTTTCTGATAAACGCATTCGTTGTCGATAGAAATCAACATCACTTTCATCACTCGATATATTTTCAATTTCTTCCTCAATTGGTGGTGATGGTTCAGTGATTTCAGTCACAAATTCCGTTATCAATCGTTGACTTTCAGTTTTGATAAGACTGTTATGTAATTTGAGATAGTTACCCATTAATAATTTCACATCACGTTGAAATTTCGAGGCTCTTTCCTCATTAGGATCATGCTTGCGAAAATGATCGCCCAATTTAGCTGCCATTTGAAGTCCTTATTTAACTAGTGATGCAGTGAGGACGGGAACCTCTTTATCAGTTTCACTAATTTCTTTAATATCGGGTATCTCAAGCGCAAATCCTATGATTTCATCATCGCTAAGTGCCTTATCTAACAATAATTCGTTGATATCTTCAGAACATAAATCATCGAAGCCTCTCCACCTACATCATGAGCTAAGGCTATGATGTTGGAATACTCAACGGTATTATAAGGCACTGTGCTGTTCTTATTACCGCATTCTGGCCAAACTGCTCTCCAACATGCGTTTAACGTTGATTCTTTTAATTTTGATACCGCTAACCCAGCATGTTTAATACAGTCATTAATAGAAAATTTCTTCTACGCGTCTGTAACGTTGAAATTTTCATCTTTCATTAATTTATCTAAAATGTATCTGAATGTTTGCTTCACATAGTAGATCTTTAAAGTTGCTATAATTCATTGATCTAGCGGCTGTATAAACGATGTTGTATTTGGAGGCAGAAAACAAAACTGGACATTTGGATGATATAAATGTGGATGAACTGGTGCATTGCCTATAATTAACTAAACTTTAAATTCAAGGCCTTTGTCGCTCAAATAACTTCGAGCTTCCGGTACAAAATATTTAAAAAACCATTCAGTATAAAGCTCAAGCCTCTTTATTAGCCACCCAGTGAACGGGTAATGTGTCCATATTTACGGCTTTCATCGACCGTGGTTTTAGAGCTCGGTTTACAAGTAAGGGTTTTAACATCCGATTTCCTAAAGCGTTGGAGCAGAATTAAAAGGTCACACGATCTTTGGCTACTTTTAACCCACTAGCCGATTTCTGGGTCTGAGTTACATATGTTTGACTCGGCATTCGTTTTCAGAAAAGGCCTGTTTCATCCGCGATCGACTGGAGCTGTAACCACCATCTTTAATTATTTTAGCAAGATTTGCGGGGAATTCTTTAGCTGCCGGCTTTTCAGCAGATGCTATTTCGCCCTTAATTTTTATATTATGAAGCTGGTGTCTTTGCAGAAAACCTGTCACCCAACCTGTACTGGCAGAAAATTCAAATTTCATATCTTTCTGGACTGATGTTTGCGGTTTCTTTTCTTTTACCTGTTTATAATATTTGAATGCCATCTGTTTAATGGTATTTCGTCAACTGGTATCAGTTTTTGTGAGCTATTCTCAATCTGTATAACAAGTGCTTTCTCCATTTTCTCTTTTACAATGTCTCTTGTGTATGATGATGTATGAGCACTTAATTTTGTTCGAGCAATCACAGATCGTCTAATAGATTCTTCATTTTTTTTATCGTCCTTATGGTAGATTCGTTTAAACTAAAACGTTTTCCCACTGAAGTGACACTTTCTCCAGCAGCTTTTGTAAAGTTTTGATTTTATCTTCCAAAGAAATAGCTTTTCTTTTAGTTTGTTTTATAGCGGACATTGTAAATAGTGATAAGTCAACCTATAAAAATAATTAATTTGCACGTAATAAATGACTGCACAGACAAATATGTATATTTAACCGTTTGTTGAATTCAGAAATATTTATATGCGAACAATGTTTTTTTATTATATAATATTATTCGATTTTTTAATATATATTTTCGGCTTTAACATTTAAATTTGATAGCACTCTTGCGGTGTTCTTTCACCAGAACTTATTTGAAACTAACAAGGGTAATCCCTGTAATTATTGCAGTCAATTTTTTGTACTACACCGTTTGCAGTGATACCAGAAGATTTTTCGTACCACACAAATTTCAGTGTTGCCAACTTTGCATTTAATTTAAAATCCTCTAAATCCGAATAAAAATACTTAAAACCGCGTTAAATCAAATCAAATCGCGTAAAAACAGAATGCAATATTTTTTTGGAATCGCGCAAAATCAAGTTCGCGTAAAAACAGAATTAGGTTTATTTATATTTACAATGTAGACTCAAAGCAAGAACAAAAACAAAATAAAGAATTCCCAAAACATAACATTATATTCAAAGGTAGCGAAACAAATTATGCTTGAGGGAATAACGCTGTTGGCTGTCACTGAAAATGATGCAAGAAAAAAATAAGCTGACAATCGGGGCTTATTAAACTGACCTATTAAAAAGGCACAAAACAAATCCAAGCTCAATTGAGATAAGTTTACTTCTCTTGAAAGTCATTAATGTAGTTCTAAATGGGAAGTGCAAGCGAATTGTTTGGGTCGCAGAATTGTATGACATGCTTCGAGTACAAGAAATGATTCTCAAGAGGAAACCAATTCAAAATGTAGAGCAAGAAAATAAGAGTTAGATAAATAGATATACTCGTACATAGAGAGTTTGAAAGTGTAAGTTCCTGCGAAAACTAGTTGCTCATTTTGGCACAAAAAGAATGTCGGAACTTTAAAATTGTGCCGTAAAGCGAAAATCATTATTTACGCTTTGAGTTCTTTTAACTTTGTTGCATAAGTTGTTCGTTGCATCTAGAGTTTTTGCTGTACACGTCTCTAAAACGGTTTAAATTCACAGTCTCTTGTTTCGATAGCTGTATGCCATAATCCGAATAAGAGCATTGATGACTCTTAATACTGCTAAGGATTAATTTATTTTTAGTTCTTTCTCTATAAATGCGGTAGTTTTTGTCTCATATCTGAATGTAATCCGTTTTCAACTGTTTTTTAGCACAATCAGAAAAGTATGACAAGTTTTCTTGTCTTTGTACTTTAATTTTTGTGTCAATTTAATCTTGTACGAATGCATTCTAAGCCTTTTTGCGAATTTCGCCAACTTATATATACGAGGTGTGTTCAAAAAGTATCGCGAATTTTCATTTTCATTTACGTATATTCGAATTTCGATTTTTTGTGGCGTTAGGTTGGTACACTTTGCCGACAAGCTGGCCATTTTGAATGTTCACTTAATTGTTGACGCTGCTTTGCTTGCACGTGTTTTGGATGGTCTTCGATTTTTACCTATTCAAAAAAAGGATCAAAGAACCTGCATCAAATTTTTGTGTGAATGAAACGAAATTAAGTGTGAGGATGCATTCCGAATGTTGACTGTTGCTATACGGAGAAAATCTTGGACCGAAGCAACGTTTATCGGTGGTACAAAATGTTCTCAGAAGGCCGAGAAGATGTTGAACGACGAAAATCGCCCTGGTCGACCATCGACCTCAACGGACGATGCTCACATCCAAAAAGTAAAAGAATTAGTGCTTGCACACCCTCGATTAACTATGAGAGACATTGCTGATGAAATTGGCGTATCAAAAGGATCAATTAATACCATTTTGAAAGATGTTTTTGGGCCTCAAACGTGTCGAGTCTCGATTGGTACCAAAAATGATGATTTTTTTTTTTAAACTGCACTGATTTTTCGTGACTTTTTTTGCCAAAAATCCAACCAATATCGTTCCGCAAACACCGTATTCACCAAATTTGGCTCCGTGTGACTTCTGGCTATTTCCAAAACTCAAGAGACCACTCCGGGGAACGCGTTTCGAGTCGATTGAGGAGATAAAACCTAAATCAAAGAAGGCGCTGATGGCTATACCGGAAAGGGACTATTTGGCATGTTTAGAGGATTGGAAAAAACGTTGGCATAGGTGTATTTTATCGGGAGGGGATTATTTTGAAGGGGACAAAAATAGATATTCATGAATAAATAAATAATTTTTGAAACAAAAATCAAAAAAAAAAAATAAATTTGTATAGGAGATAAAAATAAAAAAAGGAGGGCTTCACTTACACAAACCACCCCCTCCCCAGAAAAAAAAAAAAAAAAAAAAAAAAAAAAAAAACCAATAAAAATATAAAAAAAAAAAACAAAAAAAAAAAAAAAAAAAAAAAAAAAAAAAAAAAAAAAAATTTTAATATCCAATATAATAAAAAAAAAAAAAAAATTTTGGGGTTTTCGAATCCCATTAAAAACAAAAAAAAATAAAAAAAAAAAAAAAAAAAAAAAAAAAAAATTAATAATAAAAAAAAAAACACAAAATTCTCGATACTTTTTGAACACACTTCGTACATACATACATAACATACATACATATCGTATGTAGGTACATACCGCCTAGATGCGTGCAATATTGGAATCATAATTAAAAAAATTGATTATTTAATCGGCCTCGTTTTAGAAGCAACAACAATGTTGGGTTGAATATGTCCATGTTTAATTTACCATTCACCACTTTTGTCTATCACACACCTACACATACACGAATAAGTATGTGAACTCACCTCACTTCGCGTTAGCAATGGCTTTTTGCGCGTCATAAACGAAGATTTCTTTGATGTTTTGACGTTGTTGCTGGTGTTTGCTATTGTTGTGGTCGGTGTTCCAGCGCCGCTGTTGTAATAAAAGATATTGACCGATTTTGCCGAGGTGGGCGTAGCACTGCCGCATGCAAACGCTGGATTCACTACGGAGGCTACAACCGCCGAGGCTGCGTCGTAGTTGCTCTGAAATTGTTGGTGGACAGCATGAGAAGTGAAACTCTGAATGGCAGGCAATGGACCACTAGAGGAATTATCTTTATAGCTGCTGTTGCTATTATGTTTAGGCTGGTGGGTAGGATTACTCGCGCCACCGCTGGTATTCCCTTTGCCGAGGCAGCAAATACGCCCATGGCAGCAGGATGTGGCGGTGGCACACGAGTTTATAGATGGCGAAAGCACTGGCGGCACGGTTGGCTGGACGGGTGCTTGTGTGTAGATGGTAGGAGGACATGCGGGATATTTTTGGTGAGGCTTTGCAGTAGGGACTGAACTGATGATTGTGTTTATTGTGCTCGTAGTAGTAGTCGCTGAAAGCTTTAAACTTTCTCTTTTATTTGGTTTTGTTTCCGACTAAGTGTTGTGAAGAATTCGGGTACAGGAGAGGATTTGAGGAGGTTTTAACCGAGTTAAAATAAAAATTTTTGGAAATATGAAAAAAAAAAAAAAAAAAAAGCCGAGAAGCACAAAAAAGTGTTGACCGTTCAGAATTCGAAGAACGTGCGCCCGTTCAGCGATAGTTAGAGAGAGACAAAGAAAATAAGAAAGATAGGGTGTAAGATCAGTGAGCGATTCTTATAAAAAAAAAAAGAAATTATTTATTGTTTCGAAGAATACTTTGAAGCGCTAAGCGAAGTGCTGAAGTGCAATTTAGGTGCAGCCATATTTAAAGCAGAAATTAAAGAAAAATCTAGTTTGTGCTATTTAAATTTAGTATTTTGTACATAAAAGTGCTTTAGTAAATTTTATAACTAAAACCAAATTTATTGCAATTAATAAGAAACAAAGTGAATATTTACACAGTTTTTTTAACAAAAAATTTAAAAATCAACATAACATGCTAACTTCGGTATACCAAAGCTAAAATGCTCTTTGAAAATAGTCTAATTCAAAATAAATTAACTTTTATGCATTTAAAAATTTTTGTGCATTGAAATTTAAAAACACGAAATCATGATTTTAAAATAAAAATATTTTCTTTTTGTACCCGCCACACAATATTTTTAATTGGTTATTCAGTTTACGAAAAGTTGCATCATATGGAATTTCTCAAAAGACCACAAAGATTTTTTGGTTAGACGAAAGATCTCAGATAAACCATGTCCGTTGGCTGCATGTTGCCTGTTTTCTGTTACACATTTAATTTAATTAGTTTTAAAGATACTGAGCTGAAATTTCAAACTTAAGCTTTTCTCAGTAGAAACTATTTCAATTAGAAATTTAAAAGCCACGCCCATTTTAAGGTGTACCCGCGTACATTTTTCAAGTTTTTTATGAATGTATGCGCTCCAAATTGGAGATAACCCATGGTAAGTGAATATATGAAATATAACAAGCAAGAACGTTAACTTCGGAAGCACCGAAGCTCAAATACCCACCACACGAAACTTTATTCATTTTCTTGAAAAAAATAATATCGATAGAATATTCATATGATAACAGTAGAAGTGATTTTACACAGATTGGAGTGAATATATCCATAAATAAGAACTATTTTCATACAAAATCTGAAAAATGGGCGCTTGGTTTGTATGGGGGGCCATATCAAAAAATGGGCGTGGCACCTTTCTTTTGAAATTGGATGTCATTAGAAGTGCTTTTACGCAATTTGTAGTAAATACATTTACAAATAATAACAATTTTCATACAAAAAATCGAAAAAAAATGGTAAGTTTGTATGGGGGCTATATCTAAAAATGGGCGTGGTACCTTTCTTCTGATATTGGATGGATGGATATTGGATTAAAAGTGTTTTTACCCGATTCGTAGTCAAAACATTCAAAAATAATAACTATTTTCACAGAAAAAAATCGAAAAAAAATGGTAAGTTTGTATGAGGGCTATATCTAAAAGTGGGGGTGGCACCTTGGTTCTGCTATACAAACTGCCTAGGAACACAAAAAGCTTAAGTTTAAAGTTTTAGGTCAATATCTTTAAAACTTTCCGAGAAAAAACGCATTGCAACAGACAGACAGACGGACAGACGGACAGACAGACGGACATGGCTAGATCGATTGGTCTCGTCGAGCTGATCAATAATATATATACTTTATGGGGTCTCCGATGCCTCCTTTAATGCGTTACAAACTTTCCGACAAACTGAATATACCCTTCACACAACGCACTTCGTTAACAACGCACCGATTTGAACTATTTTTGTTTTGTTGCTCTCATCATAGATGTGGTCGGAAAGGAAAAAATTTGGACAATTTTGACCCGGGCCTTATGGGGGCCTTGAAACCGGGAAAACCATATCTTTGGAGTGAATAGACGTAGAGACTTGAAACAGGGCTCATTTGAAAGATGGTTAAAAACATTTTTGGCGATCAAGGTGTTCAAGGGATTTCCGGAATTTGGACCTGGGACCCATTTGTGGACCCAAAAAGGTTTTTTTGACCAATTTTTTTTTTATTTTTATTACAGGTGAGCACTTAGACGGGATTTTAGAAAATTTCAATCTGGGGCCTAATGGGGCCTTGAAACCAGAAAAGCCATATCTTTGGAATGATTAGACGTAGAGACTTGAAACAGGGCTCATTTGAAAGATGGTTAAAAAACATTTTCAAGTTTTTCAAGGGATTTCCGAAATTTGGAACTGGGGCCCATATGTGGACCCAATATAGATTTTTTGACCAATATTTTTTTTTTATTACAGGTGAGCACTTAGACGGGATTTTAGAAAATTTTGACCCGGGGCCTAATGAGAGCCTTGAGAAAAAGTCAAACATTTGGATTGAATAGACGTAGAGACTTGAAACTGGGCGCATTTTTGAACAATTTATATTTAGCCACCAAAGAGAAGCAAAAAAAAACGTGAGCAAAGCCGCGGGTACGTGCTATAATATATAAAAAATTCATGTCACAGTGTTTGTAACGATACTCTACGAAAACGGGTTGTCTGATTCTTATGAAATTTTGTGTGTATATTCAGTTAGTCTAAGAATCGGACTTAAACTATTTTTCATACCACTAAATGGAGTGGCGGGCGTTGTCCCCTCTGAATTAATCATTAATTCATCTAATATTTCTTGAAACAGCTCCACGTATTTCAATTAAATTTTGTAGATGTCTATTTTGTGATCCAACTTACACAAAAACGAAGTATGTAGTTTAAGAAAAATGGGCGGTGGGCGTAGCTACCATAGAAGTATTTGAGAGAAATTTAATTCGGTATACATGTTAAAAAATTTTTGAAAAAAAAAAGACAGACGATGGGCGAGGCCCCATAAAAGCGATCAAAAAAATTAATTTTATTTTTGCAAATAATTAAACAAGAGAAATGAGACTCGGTATAATTTTTGCAAATAGTTGAGCTAGACAAATGAAATAAGGTATTGCTACATGACCCGAGCAAAGCCGGGTAGTTCAGCTAGTAATGATAAAAATATTTTATTTGAAATACTAGCGAAGGGCAATACTTCAAATACATTTTTCCCACAATTGGAAGCCCTCAAAAAATTTTCTCTTTTGAAGAAAAGCAGTCAACGATCATTTTTCGTACATTTTCGAGAATTAAATCAAGGGCGTGTTCCATCGATGCAAATAAGTAGTTACCGAACGGAATCAAGTCGTGCAATGTGTGATGGTGCATTATCGTGTAGAAAAATCACTTTGGACGTTATTGGACCACAACACGATTTACATTGAGTAGTTGTTGTCGGTACCGCTTATTATTAACCTTATTATTGGTAACCTCAATTCGGCAATTCGGCTTCTTCAAATTTTTTCGGCGGTTTTCCGAGGTCTTCGTTTTTCACATCAAAACCCGTAATCTTCTACAAGCATTCGTTTGTCCCCAAAACGTTGTTATCTGGTAAAAAATTTCACAATTCTATCAATTCACAATGCAATATTGTGTATTAATTTATGTCGACAGATGTCAAAATTATCTAAAAAAACTAATTTGATCAATGTTGTTTCAGTACATTTGTCGCTAGGGCCATCTATGGGCCAAATCTGATTTCATATTTACCAATCTAGGATGTCCACCCATGTATACACTACAGATTTTTGGATTAAACCACAGAACCCTTTAAAAAACTACAGGAAAAGCTTTTTTTGGGTTTCCAGACGCATGTACATATGATCTTCTAATATATCTATTACATATTTCAGACACGATACGAAATAAAAGTTGGTTAAATTTATATTCAAATTTAAGTAAATATTGCCATGTTATAAGCACAATAAAAGTTGAATAATAAAGGTTGCAGCTAAGCTAGAAGATTTGGTGCACATTGTAACAAATAAGATTTCAGAAGTACTACACACAGCCGCAAAAAAAAAGGCTTCAAACAAGCTCTGCAAGAGAGCAAAACAAGCTCTGCAAAAGAGCAAAACAAGCTCTGCAAGAGAGCAAAACAAGCTGTTGTTGAGCGGCATCAGTGCTGCCGACTTAGCTTTTTTTTTTTTTTTTCTTTCGCACATACGCATGGTATATTGTTTTAAATTCCTATACAGTTTACATTGCATGAGTACGAAAGAGAAAATGAAAAGCCAAATCGGCAGCACTGAGCGGCATCGACATATAAAAAAAAATTATTTTCTATGGCAAATGGTGAGTTAGAAGAAGTGCGATCACTTCTTTCACTTCGAGGGTGGGAATAATTCCACTAACGGACAAAAAAATTAAGATTTCTTGATCGATAATGACCCTTATGCAAAAAGAGCAGTCTACAATGCGGTCTTAAAAGTTACTAAAGATTAACAAAGGGTCAGACGCAGTTGAGCTACCCGTGGACATATTTAAGACAGGCGGCAAAGAGTTGATTAGATGTATGCACCAGCTCGTGTGCAAAATATGGACTAGCGTTGCTTGCGTATGCTGATGACATCGACATAAAAAGGCAAAATCAATGTGAATTTAGCAGGGATTTTACGGACATTAAGAAAGAGGCCCGGTCCAGATGAATAGCACAAAGAAGCCGGCGTTAGGTGCATTCGAGAGAAAGATTCTTTGAGAAATATTTGGAGTTGTCAGAACAGGCAACGAGTTCCGTATTCGCATAATCTATGAAATGAACTATCTATATAACGACACTGACATAGTCAGCACATTCGATGCAAATGATCGAAAAGTCCGAGGGATATGTCAACAAAAACGACCGCCGCTGCGTTGGGAGGTTCAGAACTTGAAAGATATCTGCATATTTAACTGGTATCAACAAATGTGAGTTTATCCCAGCTGGGTTGAAACCCTAAGTGATAAAAAGCTGTAGGGACCATACGTACTAGTGTTTAAAAAAATCGCAGTGATTGCAAACAGTGATTAAATAGCAGTTCGTGAAAAAACAATAAGCGATTATTGAACAGGTTCACTGTTCGCAAAGAGTGATACACAATGCAACAAACCGACTTTGTTTTAATTCTTTGAAAATTAAAACACAGCTTTTATTGTAAAAATTGAAATTGCACAAAATAATAATATTTGCTAAAAACAATTGTGTTATTAGTTGCTTCCATTACAATTGCCAGTTTTAGTTAGTCACACTTGTTTTGAACGACAGTTTGGCAGAAAACAGTTTACATTGTGCAATCAAACCACGTATTCAGTGAATTGCACGTTTTAACGAATAAAGTGACTGGCAAATGTAAAAACGAATTTGTATAAATTCGGTGTTTAAGCGAATATGAACAGTCACATACAATCACTGATAAACGAACCGTTTCACTGAAACCCTAAGTGATAAAAAGCTGTAGGGACCATACGTACTAGTGTTTAAAAAAATCGCAGTGATTGAAAACAGTGATTAAATAGCAGTTCGTGAAAAAACAATAAGCGATTATTGAACAGGTTCACTATTCGCAAAGAGTGATACAGTTTCACTGTTCGTTTAAAGCGATACACAAAATCGCCGATAACTGAACATATTCACTGAGGAACAAGAAAACAGCAAATCTCTACTTTCAGTCGCGGTGCGATAGTGCGATTTTGAATTCACTGTGAAAAAATCACCTAAAGTGATTTATTTTCCAACACAAAAACATGTCTGATCAATTGAAAGGTGTCTCAGTGATTCTTCTCATAGTCGAATAAAATTAAAATTTTAACTAAAGATGGGTCCATAAACAAACGTAAGAGGTTTTGCAAAATTTGCGGCAATGCAACACTACTTTTATACCCGCCACACATAGTGTGAAGGGTATTATCAGTTTGTCGGAAAGTTTGTAACGCATTAAAGGAGGCATCGGAGACCCCATAATTTATATATATTATTGATCAGCTCGACGAGACGAATCGATTTAGCCATGTCCGTCTGTCTGTCCGTCCGTCTGTCTGTTGCAATGCGTTTTTCTCGGAAAGTTTTAAATATATTGACCTGAAACTTTAAACTTAAGCTTTTTGTGTTCCTAGGCAGTTTGAATGTCAGAACCAAGGTGCCACGCCCACTTTTAGATATAGCCCCCATACAAACTTACCATTTTTTTTCGATTTTTTTGTGTGAAAATAGTTATTATTTATGAATGCTTTGACTACAAATCGGGTAAAAACACTTTATATCCATCCATCCAATATCAGAAGAAAGGTGCCACGCCCATTTTTAGATATAGCCCCCATGCAAACTTACCATTTTTTTCGATTTTTTGTATGAAAATTGTTATTATTTGTAAATGTATTTACTACAAATATGGATAAAAGCACTTTAATGACATCCAATTTCAAAAGAAAGGTGCCATGCCCATTTTTTTTATACGGCCCCCCATACAAACTAAGTTCCCATTTTTCAGATTTAGTATGAAAATTGTTCTTATTTATGGATATATTCACTCCAACCTGTGTACAATCACTTTAACTATTATCTTCCCGATATGACAAGGATAGAGCCACTATAACATATAGTCCCATACAAACTCACCTTCCATTTATTTTATTTTTTCAAGAAAATGAATAAAGTTTCGTGTGGCGGGTATTTGAGCTTCGGTGCTTCCGAAGTTAACGTTCTTGCTTGTTTTAGTTTTATTTTTTGGTATGGGTAAGATTCTGTCAAAAAAGTGATTTGCACTCAAATTTTTTTCTAACTTTGGAAAATAAATGTCTTAGGTAACATAGTTTCAAGCAAAAAAAAATTTTAAAAAATTTTCAAAATTACATCGGCTAAGTCATCTTAAAAATCGAAGTAGTGTTTTTTAAAAAATCAATGTTTTTGAAACTGAATAGACTTCATCATGAATAGACTTACTAACGAGCAACGCTTGCAAATCATTGAATTTTATTACCAAAATCAGTGTTCGGTTCGAAATGTGAAAATCCGCTTTTTTATCGACAAATTTTGTTCAGCGATGAGGCTCATTTCTGGTTGGATGGCTACGTAAATAAGCAAAATTGCCGCATTTGGAGTGAAGAGCAACCAGAAGCCGTTCAAGAACTGCCCATGCATCCCGAAAAATGCACTGTTTGGTGTGGTTTGTACGCTGGTGGAATCATTGGACCGTATTTTTTCAAAGATGCTGTTGGACGCAACGTTACGGTGAATGGCGATCGCTATCGTTCGATGCTAACAAACTTTTTGTTGCCAAAAATGGAAGAACTGAACTTGGTTGACATGTGGTTTCAACAAGATGGCGCTACATGCCACACAGCTCGCGATTCTATAGCCATTTTGAGGGAAAACTTCGGAGAACAATTCATCTCAAGAAATGGACCGGTAAGTTGGCCACCAAGATCATGCGATTTGACGCCTTTAGACTATTTTTTGTGGGGCTACGTCAAGTCTAAAGTCTACAGAAATAAGCCAGCAACTATTCCAGCTTTGGAAGACAACATTTCCGAAGAAATTCGGGCTATTCCGGCCGAAATGCTCGAAAAAGTTGCCCAAAATTGGACTTTCCGAATGGACCACCTAAGACGCAGCCGCGGTCAACATTTAAATGAAATTATCTTCAAAAAGTAAATGTAATGGACCAATCTAACGTTTCAAATAAAGAACCGATGAGATTTTGCAAATTTTATGCGTTTTTTTTTTTTTTTTTTAAAGTTCTCAAGCTCTTTATATTGAAATGAAAAATAAAAATTTTGAAAAAAAAAAATTTTAAAACATTTTTTAAATGATTTCTTAGGGAACTTTTTAAAGTTTTCTAAAATACATATGTAAGTATGTATATAACGTTTCGTTATTTCTTTGACTTTCTTAATAAAAAAACAAGGAAAAATGTGAGCTTCGATAGAACCAAAGATTGAATACTCGTTACACGTATTTTTGAATAGTAAATGAGTTTTCATTAGTGGCTTAGCGAAAAATTCGAGATAGGATGGGTGGGGTCAATAGGACAACTCAAGTTTAGTCACAATTTTGTAACCAAACTTTAAGCTAAAAATACAGATACATATTTAAAAAAATTCGAATATAATCGATAAGTTTGTGTGTGCCCTATGCCTAAAAATGGGCGTGGCACCTTGGTTGTGATAATAGGTGTTATTAGAATATTTTTTTACCCAATTTACCCCATTTCTAAACAACAGCCATTTCCATACAAAAATTCGAATATGGGCGGTAAGTTTGTATGGGGGCTAAACCTAAAAATGGGCGTGCACCTTCGAAAATGGGCGGTAAGTTTGTATGGGGGCATACCTAAAAATAGGCGTGGCATCTTGATTCTGGATACAAACTGCCTAGGACCGAGAAAAGTTTAAGTTTAAAATTTCAGGTCAATATCTTAAAAACATTCTGAGTAAAACGCATTGCAACAGATGGACAGACAAACAGACGTACATAACTATATAGATTCGTCTCGTCGAGATGATCAAGAATATATACCCTTTATAGGGTCTACGATGCTTCCTTAAATGCGTTACAAACTTTCGGACGAACTGAATATACCAGTTTAAACTATGTGTAACGGGTATAAAAAATAAATGTTGAAAACCTAAGGATTGTTTGCCGCGAAACTAAAAAAACATTTTTTTGTGCACTTATATACAAGAATAAAAAAACATCGACCACCTTGCAATCTATTTGTAGACTGCAAAAGAATCGCCCACTTTGCAATCCGCTTGGGATGCACAGGGTGGCAATAGTCCACCGCCTGTGACAAGCCAATGTTAAAGTAGCCGCTATAACGCAATGCTGGTGGGCAGCCGAGTGGGTGGTCACTGCCACAAGTGGACGTAGATGCTACGCCGAATATGGGAATACTATCGTATACTCGATTGGTTTTACGAGATGATTTGTTATAACTTTGTCCGTCTGTCCGTTCTATTTGCTCAGTATTAAAGCTAATGGACTGACATTTTAAACTGAAGTTTCTCTAGGACCTGGATTCTTTGTACGTTAAAGTCAATGTGCAATGCCCATACAAAGAACTATCTACGTCGAATGATGTGTGACAGGTGTCATACCGAAATTAGTGTTTTTCCTTGTTTTTAGTTAAGTTTGACTTAATTTAAGAATATTCGCAATTAAAACTGAAATCAATCAGTACAAAGCGTAATTAAATTTTTAATTTTTAAATATTTTCATATTTGAATCAAGAATTTTTGAATTGATTTTAGTTCATTATATTTTTTCTGTACATTTGCCTGTCTCAGATGGACATGGAAAAATCGATTCGTGTCGTCAAATTGGTCAGCATTTTGCCTTTTGATTTGTGTGAAGACCATAAAAATCAAGAAAAACCATTTCACATGAAAAACAGAGACATCATCCTAAAAACAATTAATTAAGAAACAAGACAATAAGGAAACTGATAAGTATGATGAAACTAGGTCAAATAAAAAACTTCAAGACTGTTGAAGAGAACTTCTTATCAATTTAAGCAATTTAATGCTTGAGTAGAAAACGAAAGCGAAATTCCTGCCGACTTTTAGGCAGAACAACAAACAAATAGAAACACGCACACATCTCCTCACACATAGATACATGGATACGCACATATGTATGAGACAGAAACCGAAATTGAAAAAAAAAAAACCGGTGCCATACAAATGATTTTGGGAAAGAAAAAAATGTACACAAATTAATAAATTGTAAGGTTCATTCATTATATTTACTATTTTTTTTGGTTTTTGTTTATGCTAACATGCGAAAAAGATATTTAATTCGTATCAAGTTAATGGTGAACGCCATACTTACCACATTCGACTGTCTTCCAAGAGTGGATCCTGTTGTTGTTGCTGCCAAAGCCGGGCCGTGTTGGCAAGCAATCACTGAATCTAATCCATCCAGATGCGTTAGACTTTTTGATTTTAGCTGAAAAAAAAGAATCAACACAAAAGTTTTTCATTAAATTTCAATTCAAATATCTTCAATCTGTTTTGTTAAATAAAACTGTAGTAAATACAAAAAAAAAAATATATAAAAAACAAGGAAAAACGTTATCTTAGGTATTACCGCAATTTTGATACCCGTTAGACGAAATTTTAAGCAGCCCACAATGCTATAGACATACTTAGGTAATAAATATATGATTTCCAATGTCGTAGATACCTTTTCGATGGATGGATGGGATGGATGAGGCCTATTGGTGCAATTTGAGCCAAATTTGTGGGTGTTTATATAAAAAAATTCTTAAATTGTGAAATGTAATTGATTAAAAAAAAACTGAAATTCTAGGTGACTTAGGTGGGGAGCTGTGCCATATAGTGATCCGATCCATATAAAAAGATGGGGTGGTTTCCCGAAAAAGATAAAAGGATCACGATATACGGATGTGCACCTGGAACGTCCGAACCCTCAACAGGGATGGTGCAATAAAAGAACCGATTACCACTCTTGACAACTTTAGAGCAGACATTACTGCTACACATGAAATGCGATGGACTGGTCATGGTTTCATAAACTTAGCAACCTGTGATATTTATTACAGTGACCATGAGAGGCAACACATATTTGGATGTGGCTTCGTGGTTAGTAGTAAACTTCGCGGACTCGTCTCCAGGTTTACAGCTGTAGATAAACGTCTCGCCTTCATACGCATCACAGCGAAATTTTTCAACATTAGCCTTATATGTGTACACGCCCCGACAAATGTTAAAGAAGAGAGAGAAGAATCTTTCGCTCTACCATCGGTAAATTTAGCCTACATGACACCACCAACAGTAATGGTGAAAGGCTAATCGACTTTGCTGCGGGCAGAAACATGATCATATGTAGTACCAGATGCCTACATCTCGAGATTCACAAGGCAACATGAAGCAGTGGCAACCTAAGTAACCGCACCTAAATAGATCATAGTGTGATCGATGCTAGGTACTCTACTAGCGTGCTTAATGTACGAGCGTACCAAGGTCCTTACATCGACTCAGAACATTGTCTTGTTTTAGCCAAGGTACGTACTAAGCTTAACACAGCGCACGCCAAGCGAGCTACCAAACAGCGAAAGCTAGATGCTGGTAGGCTAAAATTACAGCAGACTGCCACTGCCTTCTCAACAAGGGTCTCCTATCTACTCCGAGAGAGTCCTCCGGCCTTCGACTGTATAAACGATCAGTGCGGCGTATCTCAAAATAATTAGTTACGGTAGCCAAAGAGGTTTTTGGCTACACTAAACATCAAAAGAAGACATGGTTCGATGAGGAATGTCGCATTGCTACTCCGGAGAAGAATATAGCACGACAACGAACTCTGCAGGCGGGAGCAACACAGGCTGTTGTTGAGCGATATAGGGAGAAACGGAGAGAGAAGAAACGCATGATCAGACGGAAGAAAAGAAAACTGGAAAGGTGTGAGGTGGGATGATGGGATTCCTGTGGAGCCACCAGAATTTGACGAGGGTTTAGAAGTTATAGAAAGGCTTAAAATAACAAATGCGGCAGGCGCAGACGAATTACCTGCAGAGTTTTTTAAGACCGGTGGCGAAGATTTGATTGGATGTATGCATCAGGTCTTGTGCAAAGTATGGTCTGGGGAGCATATGCCTAATGACTGGAACCTAAGTGTCCTGTGCCCAGTTTTTTAAGAAAGGAGACCCATGCAGTCTGCAGGAAGTATAGTTGAACAGCACCAGTGTGGATTCAGGCCGAAGAAGTCGACCATTGACACAATATTCACACTACGCCAAATCCGGGAAAAGACGAAAGAAAACCAAATGGACACACACCACCTATTTGTCGACTTCAGATCATAGTTTTTCAAAGCACTGACTGAACTTGGTATCCCTGCAAAAAACGTTCGCCTCTGTATGATGACGCTGACAAACACCCAAAACTTTGTCAGGATCAGTAAAAAATCTATCCGATCCCTTTGACACCCAAAGAGGATTCTGACAGGGCGATGAGTTCTCGTGCGATTTTTTCAACCTCCTGGCCGAAACAATGCCCAAACGTTGACCTGACGAATAATATCTTCTACAAAGAAACTATGCTGCTCGCATATGCCAACGACATAGATTTAATCGGCAAAAATGATCGTGCAGTCACCGGGGCTTTTCAGACATATAAAAAAGTTTCGTCCAATGGGACTGACGGTGAACGAGAGTAAGACGAAGTACTTGGCAAAGACGGTCTTTGAGGACAGAGAACTTCAGATTTGATGCTGTAGAAAACTTCGACTACCTGGGCTCAGATGTAAACAGCGACAACAACATAACTCAGAAAATTAAACGAAGAGTCACTCTTGCTAACCGTAGCTATTTTGTTCTCGGTAAACAAATGCGAAATAGAGTTCTGTCCAGAGAAACAAAAATTAGTCTCTACAAGACGCTGACAATGCCTGTTCTCATGCATGGGTCATCACAGAATCAGATAAGTCGGCGTTTGGCATATTTGAGAAGAGTGTAAGTACTTCGGAGAATCTTTGCTCCAGTTAGTGTGGAAAATGACATCCGTATGTGCACGAACGATGAGCTGTACGAGCTATATACTGACATCGACGTAGTCAGGAACATCCGATACAAAAGGCTGTCCTGGGCTGGTCACCTGTGTCGGATGGATACAGAAGATCCGGCAAGCAAAACCCGAATCAAATCGGAGGGACGTGGCAGAGAGGACGTCCGCCGCTGCGTTGTGAGGGCCAGGTCCTCGAGCACATCCGCAGGATTGGTAACTGGTAAGAAAAAAATAGTCTGGGGAACACACCTTAATTTATATCAAGCCGTAATTTTATCGTTATAATATAATTATTTACTTACTATTATTTTATTGTCTTTTAGTTGTAATTTAAAAATATCTATGAATAATAATAAAATATAAATAATAATTAAATTTAAATAAACTGTTAAAAATCGCCCATCAATACATTGTTTGAATAGCTAGGTTTATGGATTTTTAACCGAATTCTTGTCACATCTTCTTACGATTATTATATAATTGACTTGACTTATTCCACTCTAGGCCAATCGACAAGGATGCTTGCAACGTTTTAAGCAAGTTTTCGATGAGCTTGCAAAAAATAACAATTGACTTAACAACGTTCTTGGTGAGAGAAGCAATTGACACTTATTCAATTATTGCATTCAGCAGTTGCACAACTGAACGGGGTCGACAATGCCAACGTTTAAAAAAAAGTGCGAGTGAATACTATGTTAGCTGTCATTAGTGCCAACTTGCAACAACAAAAACAACAACAAAAACAACAACAAAAACAACATCCATCCATCCGCCTACAAAAGCGATTACGTTAAATGTTGACTCTGACATTGCTCCCATTGTCATTGTCGTTGTTGTCGATGCTAGCTGAAGGCGGTCACCTCGACATGTTCGGCTCAAGGCGAAGGAGTGATGCACTTCGTTAAAAATAAAAATTACATATTTTAATTCTGCCTTCAAACGACTTGCCTTGCACTTACACCAAACAATGTGTTGGGTAAGTGGGTCGCCATATTTACTTTGTATTCTCCATAACCGCCCAACTGCAATGAACTTGAACTTTCGCCGTAAATGACTTTTTTGTTGTTGTTGTTGTTAGTAAATGCTTGATGCTGCTTTGGTTTACGGGTTTATTGTATTGGAACAGCCACAGCCACAGACGCAGTGCGCATTAAATTTTATGAAGTTTCGTTTTTGATAGACACTGGTTACGGGTAAAAGTATCAAGCTGAGCATGAATTTAATTTAGAACTACTCAAATTTCTTATTTTTTGTAGAAACATTTTATTAAATCACGTTTTTTTTATTTTTGTTAAAGCTTCTTTGACAAGTGAACAATAATTCATGAAAGTTCATTTATTTATAGGCCTGCTTGTATAAAGGTTGTACTACTTTTAGTTATGTGCAATAGATCAGATAATGGAAGTCGAATAATTTTTTATATCTGCCACATATAGTTTGTAACGCATTGAAGGAAACGTTGTAGACTCTATAAAGTATATATATTCTGGATCAGCTCGACGAGTCGAGTCGTTCTAGCCATAACTGTCTGTCTGCATATTTTAGTTTAGTTAGTTTTAAAGATTCTGATTTGACATTTGAAACTCAAGCTTTTCTCGGCAACGAATTCCTTGTACGTTAAAATTAAGGTGCCACGCCCATATTTAGGCATAGCCACCATACAAACTTCCCGCTTTTTTTCGATTTTTTTATATGAAATAATTATTACTAACGGATATACGTATGCTACTACGTCCAACGTACGTTTCGGCTACTCTTTTAGCTATTTTCCGTTTCGCATCTGTTGTTTTTTTGTGCCATTGCATTTCTTTTCGATGGTAATCTCATAGTTTGATGCATTGCAGCGCAACCAAAATATGTTGGAGCTAGTATGAAAACATACTAAACAAGAAAGAACGCTGAAGTCGAGTATGCTCGACTGCAAGATACCCTGTACCCAATCTTTATGTACCTTAAATTAAGTCCTATCTTTGTATATACCTTATTGTATTGAATTTTCAAACAAAAACTTGAAAAATTGGGTAAATTTATATGGGGGCTATACCTAAAATTTTGTTGGTCCTACCCCTGGGATATTTTATTGGGACTATCATAGACATAATTAATACTAAGTTTGAACTTCCTAGAATAAAAAACAATGACGTTTTTATGCAAAAACCTAAAATTTTGGGGTATATTTGTATGGGGGGCTATACCTAAAATTTTACTGGTTCTACCTATATTTGGATTTTTAATTGGGACTATCATAGACATAATTAATACTAAGTTTGAACTTCCTACAATAAAAAACAATGAAGATTTTAAGCAAAAACATAAAATTTTGGGGTATACGTAAAATTTTATTGGTTTTACCCATATTGGGATATTTTATTGGGACTATTATAGACATAATTTATACTAAGTTTGAACTTCCTACAATAAAAAACAATGACGTTTTTATGCAAAAACCTAAAAATTTTGGGGTACATTTGTATGGGGGGTACCCCTTAAAATGGGTCTAGAGAAAAACCGTTTGCAAGTGAACACTTGACGGTTCTGGAGAGTCTAAGTTTCAAATATGGTGGCCCTATCTCTTATAGTCTCCGAGTTAATCTCTCTCATACGGCAGACAGCAGGACAGACGGACGGACAGACAGACAGACATAGCTAGTTCGACTCCCCTTCCAATGCTGATCAAGAATATATATACTTTATATGGTCTATCTTGGCTCCTTCTGCCTGTTTCAAACATTCGCACAAACTTAATATACCCTTTTACCCTTCGGGTACAGGGTATAAAAACACCATTTTTTATCGCGCCGAGATCACAATAAGTTGGGTCTAGTATAAATAAAAACATACAATTGCAAAATATTTTTGTATGGGAAAATTAAAAATTATTTAATGTATCGAATGTGCCCAATGTATTGTTTTAATGGTATTTTAATTTACTTGCATTGTCGCCTTTCAAATGAAACCAGTTTGGGGCTCATCGGTTGGATGGTTTCAATTTCCATAGCGGACATAGAAACATTTTCCCCATCATGTATATAGATTTATGAATTAATTCACTCCAAATTGGGTAAAAACACTACTAATGTCAGCCAATGTCAAAAACAAGATGCCACGCCCATTTTTATGTTACAGCGCCCATACAAACCTCTCGGACATTTTTAAATTTTAAATGAAAATAGTTATTATTTAAATGTATTCACTCCAAATTCTGTAAAAACATTTCAAATGGCAACCTATGTATGCACTATAGATTTTATACGGATAGGGCAACTGTAACATATAGCCCTATACAAACTTTTTTTTGATATTTTCGAGCAAATTATTGTTATATCTGATTAGACATAATATGAGATTAGACATAGATTAGATTAGATTAGACATAATATGAGCCCATTATTATGTCTAATCTATGGATGTATCGAACCCATACTCAATGATTCGTGTGACAGGTATTTGAACTTCATGTTAAAGTGACCACTCGAATCGATAACGCAATAGCTCCATCTATAGTCGTACTGAACAAAAATTACTTAATAAGACTTTTATAGTTCCGGAGCATCGAGCCAATCAACATGTTCGCAAGAAAAACTGTACTGGTCACTTGCTTCGTATGGGTGCAGAGGCTCCAATGAAAGCAGCTAGCACGAAGTAAGTGAACAGAGTTGGAGAGGAAGTCCGCGAAGACTTGTTGGAAGGACCAGATCTTCGAATACATGCTCAAAATTTCGAATACTTAATTGGCATCAACAATTATGAGCGCTCGTGTGTTATTTTGCTGGACTGACTGACTTCTCGAGTCACTACATCCAGTTGTCTTTCTAAGCAGTCAATATATTAAACAGAGTTCTTCTAAATTAAGTTAGTTAACTAAAGCTGCTTTGATTTGCAAGGGTTTTAATAAGATAATCTTTTTATGTTATTTAATTAGAATGACTAACAATCCAAAAAAAAAAAAAAGAGAACAAAAACCAAAAGTTTTTTTCATGCGCGAAATATTTTCCGATTTCATGGTTAAACTTAGAAAAGCTTACGCAAAGATTTCTTTTATTTATTTCTCTTTTTCATTCTGTGTAAGTATTTTTTGAGTGCTCGAACAATTTTCTTAGCCTTTTCGTTTCAGTCACAGCTTCTCGTTGTGTTTTCTTTTTTTTTCTTATTTCTTTGCCACTGAAGTTCTTGTTGTCCTCGTTCTTATGGCTATAAAAAAATCGCAATTGTCTTTCGTTCCGTTTCCTGAACGAATTTCTTAGCGTAAAGCGAATTCATTGTGCGAAAATGCATTGAAAATATTTTGCTTTGTGATTATTTGTCTCGCTTCGGTCGTAAAATGTTTTTACAAATTTTTCCTTAATTTTTTTTGTAGAATGTTACCGAAAAGTACGCATACACTTTATAAGTCAGTTTCTTTATCAGCAGTGTGCAATAAAATTTTACTTTTGAAGTATTTTCTTTATGATAGAAACTATTTCAAAAGAAAAGTTTGCATTGCATGTAAATAAAAGATAAATACGTTAGTAAGAATTAATAGCCTGAATATCTTCTTTTTTTGTACAATAATTTAGTAAAGAAAAAAAGTTTTGTTTTTGTATTGTATTTTAATTTTTGCTCTTTGTAGAAACTTTTATGCTGAAAATATAAAATTTTAAAAGATATAAACAATTATGTACGAAAATTCCTTATTCGCACTAATTATCTTTAATCATTCGTTTTTATTCCGCCACATATAGTGTGAAGCGTATTATCAGCTTTTTAAAAGTTTGGATACGTATAACTGATCAGCTCGACGAGATGAATCGATTTAGCTATGTCCGTCTGTCTGTCTGTTGCAATGCTTGGAAAGTTTTAAACGCGCCATCTCGAGCTTCGGTATAGAAACATTGAATAACTTTGACATTTGTGAACCGATTGTCTTGTGTAGATACGTTTTGGAAACGTCAGTTCAGTACAATTTTAGTCATGAATAACCTAACACCAAAAAGAACGTGCTGAGATGGTGACACTGTTCATTGAAAACGAACGTTTAATTGTGAAAACGCAGCGTGCGTTTACAAAGGCGAAGTATCGTACAAAGGCAGAAAAGCGCCTTCCGACAGTACTATTTGCCATTTGGCAGCGAATTTTTTGAGCACGGCAGTGGCGAACCGTGAGCAACACAATCGACCACGTACCAGGCGTTCAAGGCTGTCACAGCGGGACAGTGTTGTGGATTAAAAGTGATTGTGATTTAAACGTCAGTGGAACCACAATGAGGCGCGTTTTGAAAGATTTGGGAATGTTCCCGTATAAAATACAGATAACCCAACGATTATTGGCCGAAGACAAGCCGCGTCGGTTAGGCTACGCCCGGATTTGACCTTGCCAGACTTTCTTCTGTGGGCTTATTTGAAGAGTGGAGTGTACAACAGTAAGCCAAGGACCATCGCCGAGCTCAAGAACAGTATTCGCACCGAAATGGCCAATATATCGACCGAGACGCTCGAAAAAGTTATGGAAAATGCCCGAAAAGAGCCTTCTTCGCGATCAAGAACAAAGGCGGCCATTTGATCGACATTGTATTCAAAAAGAAGCTCACACAAATTATAAAGGACCAATCTAAATAAACATATAACGTTTTCCATGATTTCCATATTTTGTTTTTTTTCTAAAGTTATTCAATGTTTCTATACCGAAGCTCGAGATGGCGCACCCCGTATATTAGAACCATGGTGCCAAGCCCACTTTTTTGATATAGGCCCCATACAAACTTACCTCTTTTATCGATTTTTTGTATGGAAATAGTTATTTCTTATGGCATCCAATGTCAATGGCAAGGTGCCTCGCCCATTTTTAGGTATTGCCACCATATAAAGCTAGCGCCCATTAAGTTTTTGTATGAAAATAGTTCTTATTTATGAATACATTCACTCCAATCGGTGTAAAATCACTTCTACTGTCAACCTATGAATATATTACCGATAGGACAAGGTTCGGACCAGTATAACATACAGACTCCATACAAACTCACCTACCATTTTTTTTATTTTAACAGGAAAATGATTGTTTATATCCATTTGTAGCTTAAAATTTTAACGTTTTCTATTATTATTACATTTTTTTTTTTTGATAATTTGGTACTTTGACTCAATATTTTGTAACTCCGGTTTTCTTTGATACAATATAATATTTTTAACAGAATGCGAGGACGACAACGTTTGTCAATGTGTATTTATAGCAAGAAACTATAAATAGATGTGATCGACTATATTTCCCACTAATTGGGAAAGAATCACAGAGTTCTTCAGTTGATTTGGATTTTGAAATCGTAATTTCACTATCGCGTCTCAATTTACGTGTAAATTAGGGTCAAAGTTAGTCAGTTTTTGAACCACGATAATAAAGTTATGCGATGTGATAGAATTCTGTAATTTAGGTTATAAGAAAACTTGAACCTTAAACTATAAAGTCTAAAAGCAAAAACTATTGTAACATAAACATGGGGTCAAGAGGAAGTGACTTTTCACGAGTAGTTTTTCACAATATCAGCTTAATAAATTCGTATTATAATTTACAGTGAATAAGAACTCATATACATTGATACATAATGAAACACCCTTTATAAACATCATAAAAAACTAAAACAATGTAATACAATGTATAAAATGCTATGAAATTTGTTGAAAAATACGATACACGAGTCGCAATTAAATTCAAGGTGTAGTGCAAATTTTTACAGTTTCTAAATTACATAAAACATTAAAGCTTTTTATTAGTACATAATGCTAGATACTTATAGTAGGTACAACTTTGTATAGAAGATTTTGAAAGAACTAAGGACATTTTCCACTACAAAACATTAAATGTTTTCTTTTGTTAAAATTATTTATGTTGGTCTTGCAATGCAAGATGCATTGAAAAGTTTTTTAATGACAGTTCTTTAATACCTGTGTGACGGCTGCTTGAATGGCTGGAATATCATCGTAAAACGTCCCTTTCATGGCAGTTTTCAGTTTAGGGTACAGAGAATAGTCACATGGTGATAGATCAGAAGAATACGGAGGGTGGCCGATGACACAAATCTGTTTTTTCATCAAAAATTACGAAAATTCACGAAAAATTCATCAAAAACTCACGTATTTTTTACGACACAAGCACTGCCATTAAAAAGCGAGAAACTTTTTAAGCTGTCAACCAATTTCCATGAAGTTGGCTGCGTTTGAAAGGTGAGACCTGTACCTTTCTAATGTTATCAACGTTCAATAGATGGCGCTACATGTTCCATGATTTAAACAAAAAGTCCCCTTTGAATTTGAACAAACTGTGTATATTAGTGTTGGCAATTTTTGAGTCACAGTGTCTTTAACGACTGCGACTTGAAAATCGCAGTGACTGCTATCGGTGACACAAGCGCAGTTGGCGAAAATGCAGTCAGCGATTACTGAACAGGTTCACTGTTCGCGAATATACTATATCAAAAAATAGTAAGACAAATCGTTTTAAATTTCCCGAGGATAAGGAATCGGGCCATTTTTATACCCACCACACATAGTGTGAAGGATATTATCAGTTTGTCGGAAAGTTTGTAACGCATTAAAGGAGGCATCGGAGACCCCATAAAGTATATATATTATATAGACCCCATACAAACTCAATTATAATTTTTTTTTTTTTTTCAAGAAAATTATTAAAGTTTCGTGTGACGGGTATTTGAGCTTCGGTGCTACCGAGGTTAACGTTTTTACTTGCTTTTCCTTAAATTGGTAGGACATCTATGTCAAACTTTGAGACCATAGCGTCTATTTCAGTCACCAAAAAAAAAAAACATTTTCCGATTTTAACAAAAATTTAACAAAGAAGTTGCATTAAATTTTATTTTAAAAATGTTTTATCGGCTACCCAAACATTGAATATGTTAAAAAAAAGCATTTGGTGATTATATATTTTGTCGAGAGCCAGTTTTTTTGTTTGGTTCAAATTATTCAAAGAATGCAGAGAACGCGTTGAAGACGATGAGTGTCCTGGTCGTCCATCCAAGTTTACCGATAAAAATCACGTCAACCAGGTTAAGGACTTATAGTGCTCAAAAGTCATCGACTGAAAATCAGAGACCTTGTTAACACCACCAACGTATCATTTGGTTCAATTGAATCGATTTTGAAAGACCAATTAGGTCTCAAACGTGTCTCATCTCAACTCAATTTGTTCGAAAAAAAATCGTCGTGTTAGAGTCTGTGAAACCCTAATTTCTGACTGTCATAGCGCTATCAAACGCATTATTACTGGAGATAAGATATGAATTTATGCATACGACTCTGAATCTGTGAACCAATCAAGTGAATACCGAGCCAAAGGGAAGCCCTAGACCGAAAAAACTACGCAAAAGCAAGTCAAAAATCAAGGTCGAAAAATGTTTTTTATTGTTGTTGACTGAAAACACGAGTGCCTCATTAACTACTGACGCTATGGTCTCAAAATTTGACATATATGTTAAAAAAGGTCCTACTAACTTAAGGAAACAAAAAATAACCCGATTCCTAATGTCTGGGAAATTTAAAATGAATTGTCTTACAAAGTTTTGATCAAAGTACTGTTTACACAATCACCGCTAAGTGAACACAAGCATACCAAACCGACGTTGTTTTTGTTCATTGAAAAAATAAAACACTGCTTTCATTGTAAAAATTGAATTTGCACAAAAAATAATATTTGCGAAAAACAATTCTGTTCTTTGTTGATTCACTTTGCAAATGCCGTTTTAAGTTATTCAGTGAATTGCACGTTTTGACGAATCAAGTGACTGGCAAATGTACTAACGAACTTGTACAGGTGTTCGGTTTCGGTGTTCAAGTGAATATGAACGATTTGCGAATGTTCGCGAAAAGCGACACACAAAATCGTCGATAACTGAACATGAGAAAATTGTTATTCACTACATTCAGTCGCAGTGCGACATTTGCTATTTTTTTTTCGACAACACTAACATATATTTTAAAACAAAATCCTAACTGCAATATTTGCAACGACAGAGTTCAAAAACATTATATGAGAGCTGAATCAAGACGTTCGGTTGAGTTAGTTGGGCTCAAACATAAAGTGAAAAAGTATGTGTCTTTATTAGGAGAAATTTAACAACTCAAAGTAAATTTACAGTTTATCTCAAAAAAAAAAAAAAAAAAAAAAAAACATATTTTTGGTGTTTTCGAAAAATCGTGGGCAGTTTTAAAGCTCGATCGCAGAAAGTTATATTTGTTGGTAAAAATTCTTTATTGGGATCGAGGAAGTGAGAAACAAATAAAAACTTATTCTTAGTATTAAATGATTAATCATCAACAATCCATAATTTTTACAATCATCAACAATCGAGTATTTCCAACAATCAAACAGCCGTATTTTCGTTTTCTCTTTTATTTTTAAATGTTGAAATATATTCAATTTTTTGAAGCAAAAGAATCCCAACAAAAATAAGCTATCGAAACAAAAATTAAAATTATTTGTAGTAATTGAAATTCAAAAAACTTTCAATCATAAATATGCATTTCTTAACTTTGATTATGTTCGCTTGGCTCAACATTTGAATAGATTTTGTATATAAAATCTGAACAGCAAATATCGAACAAATTCAGCATATAAATTGACATTTTTGCGCTTCGAAAGTTTTATTAAAAAAAAAAAACCCCATACAAACACATTTCAATATGAGAGGAATTTCCCACGTGGCACAATATTTTCACCTTACATACTATTCACAACGAAATGAAAGAGATAGTGGGCAGGCATACTGATAGCAATCGACTCGTTTTGCCCAGAACAGTGTACTTCTCATCTCACTTCGATACGATGCATCTTTTGACACTTAAGAACACTCTAGAACTGGGGACAACTCAAGTTGGGGCACAAATAAGAAGCATATATGTTAAATTTTAAGCAAAAAAAAAAAAAAAAAAAAAAAAAAATCAAAAATGGGCGGTTGATTTGCATGGGCGCTATACCTAAAAATGGGCCTGGTACCTTGCTTTTGATATTGGATGACATTAGAAGTGTTTTTCCCCTACTTGTAGTAAATACATTCGTAAATAATAAATATTTTCATACAAAAAATCGAAAAAGTGGTAAGTTTGTATAGGGGCTATACCTAAAAATGGGCGTGGCACCTTGAATCTGACATACAAACTGCCTAGAATCAAAAAAAAGCTTAAGTTTGAATCAGGATAATATTATTAAAACTTTCCGAGAAAAACGCATTGCGACAGACAGACGGACATGGCTAAATCAATTTGTGTCATCGAGCTGATCAATAATATATATACTTTATGGTGTTTCCGATGCCTCCTTTAATGCGTTAAAAACTTTCCGACAAACTGATAATACCCTTCAAACTTTGTACCTACTATAAATCATAATTAGTGAAATTTTTGTCGTATTATCTACGTACAAGTATAGGAGAACTTTTCTCGATACAATATCCAATTTTATAACTTTTCGCTCACAACAAAAACCAAAACCATTTTTTTTTGTTTAATTTGGAAAATATTTTTTATTTTATAATATAAATGCGGTTACGCAATGCGTCGAAAGTGTTAAGGACGGCGGAAATAATATGGGCAGGACTAGACAAAGGGCGATACACAATAAGGACGAAACAATATAAACAACAAACGAAACGAAAATACAAATAGAAATGGCGTCAAAAATACTAAATACGTAAATGTACTCGAAGAAAACTTGAGTTAAAACTCTTTAACGTTTTAACGAGAGTAACATTGTATTTCTCTAAAAAGGGTGTGTTTTTTAGCTGTATACATCATTTGACGGCTTATGAGAGTCCAAATTTCAAATATGATGGCCCTAAGTCGGGTGTTCTACGAGATACTCGTTTTCATACTGTAGACAATCAGAAATAGCCGGATAGTCTGACACACAGACTGACTTTGACATTGAGCTTTTGTGAATACCTTAATTGAAAAGCTGGGATTGCTTTTCATAAAAATTTCAAATTAAGAGATTATTTTATGTATGGTTTATATGGAAGTCAATCTTCATCTTCGAATAGTCAAAGAAAATAGTTTTACTAAATTGAAGGAAAAGAATGAAATTGTTTATAGTTGATAGTCAAATTTGTAACATAGACAAAGAATTGTTGCAAACGTTTTTATATTTACTAAATTCGCGTTTAATCGCACCATCCTTGAACTTGTTACATTTAAGTGCTTCTTTATTATTTTCTCTTATATAGTTCGCAACTGTGCAAGCTTCAAGAACAACAATAAATTATGTGACTTAAAGCGTTTAACATTGAAAATCTGTTCCAAAACAATACAAAAATGATTTTGCGCATCGTATGTACTGATTAAGCCGCGAATAAAACAATGAGAAGACATTTATCGAGGACACCCGTCGCTAGGTTCATGGAATTGTGTTCTAACTTAGTTGGTGTCTGTCTGCCTGCCTGTCTATCTGTTAGTACATTGGTTTCTCGATACGCATCTGCATATCTGTGACTACTTTATATATTTTTTATAATTTATTTTTATCCTTTGAAAAGCTAAAAAAAATTGCGTTATAAGATTTTAAATTCGAAACTATAACGCTTGTGTTAAGTTAGTTTAAAATTTTAATAAGAAATGGGAAAATGTAACTTTAAAGCTTTTCACACGTACATGAGACAGAACCACGGTTATGCATTCATCACTCGAAATACTATAGTCCGGTCAATTTAGACATAAAAAGTTTTAGTTTAAGTTTAAGTTTTATAAAAATAAAAACTCAAACCATGTTGTAGATCTTAAAATGCTCTACATGGTCTTCTATTTTTTTCCTAAGAGTTACCATTCCTTAGATATCTCGATTCTAAGAATCACATTATACATGATATGCACACATTTCCACGCCACCTATGAGGTAGTGTATTCAGCGCGTTTTTTTACAGTGGTTTTCCCAATTCCACTAACTGTCATGACAATTTTAGGATAATTTAAGAGAACAATACCCGTCAAGTTGTAGATATTACCTAATTATGGATATTGCTATTGATTATTGGGTTAACTATTGTTTGGATTTCTTTAGATATTTTAATTAGATTTGTACTCTTGAAAGTTTACTTCAACGTCAGTATTTAAATTGATTAAAAAAAAAAAAATGATTTGACTGACTGCGCTAAAGTATTCCCAAAAATTTATTCCACACTTCAAACAATAATTACGAAAGGAATTCGCTTTCTTCTTGCGGTTTATGGAGCTCAAAAAAAAAAAAAAAAAAATTACTTGCATTGATAAATACCGATACTTAACTTTTGTAAAAAATATGCGAAACAAGAAACAAGTACAACCATCATGTCTTCCCCCAACATCGGCATTTGCTATTCAACACTTATATCGAATATACTATCAAGTTCAAACATGGCTAGGCAAAAAAAAACCTGTTCCAGAAAAACTCCTCAGTGCCAGTTTTGGCAATTGTAAAAAATCGGGTTGCTGTGTTTTCAATGTGGCTGTAACAAAGTCGCCAAGCTCAGTTTGCTTGCTCAAATTTCCAGTTGTGTACAATAGAGAAAGATTCCTGTGATTTTAATGAAGAGACCAATGACTCAGTAACATTAGAACAATTTATGAACATCCAGCAAGAGGAAGAAATCGAAGAATACATGACTGTTAAAGTAGACTTTCAAAAGTATAAATCTGATTAAAATATCTAAAGAAATCAAAACAATAGTTAACCCAATAATCAATAGCAATATCAATAATCAATATCAATAATAATAAAATAATATCTAGAACTTGACGGGTTTGTTCTTATAAATTATTTTAAAATTATCATGACAGTTAGCAAAGTAGGCCTACAGGAGAAACCATGGTAAAAAAAAAGCGCCGAATACACTTCCTCACAGGTGGCGTGGAAATGTGTGATTATAATGTGATTAACAGTAATAATAACTCTTAGGAAAGAAATAATGAAGACCATTTTTGTAGAGAATTTTAAGATCTACAACTTGGTTTGATTTTTTTTTTTAAATTAAAACTTTCCGTTTTCGAGAAAACCAAAAACCTCAAATTTTTACCTTTGACCTTTTGTAGCACACATTGGATCGATGGGGATTTTTAAAACTTTTTTTGTAATGGTAAACCCTAGCTCTCCACCAATATTTGGCTCTTCGGGAAATTTTGTTATTCAAAATGGGTATATTGATCGGACTACTACAATAGCTCATAATTTTTAGATTAGAAAAAATATATTCAAACAAAAAAAAATCTGGGTTTTCATTTACAGATATTTAAGTTTAAAGACTGATAAGCAAAACTGCATATTTCAACAAATAGAAAACCGAAAATAGCGTTCTGGGCGGCTATCAACCTCAACCGGCAAAGCTCACGTCCAAAAAATTTGAAGATTTGTCGATTGACAATTAGATCCCTTGCTGATTATAATGATATTGGTATATGGAAAGACTCAGTCTATAGAATGTTGAAGGATGTTTTGCGTCTCATAACGCGTCACGACCATCGTATGCATCTGATCTGGAGCCATGCGATTTTTGGCTGTTCAACAAGCTCAATAGAACGCTCCGGGATCACCGTTTTGGGACGATAGAGCAGATCTCAAGCATCTGCGAATAATAAATCTAATCATTTTTATAGGTTCGGCTTTTCCTAACCTGCACTTTTTCAAGGGAGACATTCCTATTTTTGACGACGTAGCTACACATTCTGTTAGAATATGGATAAGGTGTTTCCTCCATACTACCACAGAATCTGCACTCAGGAGAACTTGCTACAATTACATGTAGGTGCTTCCTAAGTCTGCAGTGTCCTGTTAAAAGCCCTATCATGATCCTTAGCTGAGTTCTATCCAGCTTAACCAATGCTTTGGTAACCTTAGTGTTGAATCCCTCTATTACCAATTTGGCCCGTCGCATGCCCTGCCTTAAAATCCAGTGTTCATCCCTGGCACGTTTTCTATCATTACGTTTTGTCTCATTTAAGTGTGTGACTTCCAATGGGACAATAAGGTTTCCTGGGCCTATTAAAGGACTTGCGGCCCCTTCCTGCCTAGAGCGTCTGCTTGCTCGTTACGTGGGATGTTTGTATGTCTTGGCACTAGAGATGGGCGTCGGCCGGGAATCCTGTTAGGACGCCCAATCCCGAAAAATTTCGGGTCCCGAGCGGGATTTCGGGATTGAGCGGGATTGGGAAACTTTTAAAATTTTCGGGAGTTTTGGATAGTCGAGCTATCCTCCCGAACTTTTAAAAGTTTCCCAAATCCGCCCCGATCCCGATCCCGAAAGGACCCGCGGGATCGGGCGGTTTTTGCGGGATCCCCGCCACGCCCATCTCTACTTGGCACCCAAAATAGTTGTACCCTGTTGTTTTGTCCTAGTACATTTAGGGTGGCTATAAGCGTTTTGTTTAGTTTCGATTTTACTATGTTTGACTGCAGCGCCTTAAGGGCTGCCTGACTGTCTGACAGTATTGCTATATCGCAGTTGTTATAGTTTCTGCCAATATTAATCTGTGCGCAACGAATTGTCGCGCAGATCTCCGCCTGGAAGATGCTAGTGTAACTGCCTAAGAATTTCCATAGTTCAGTTCTTGGGCCAGCAACATCCAAACCGGCGCCTTCGTCGGTGAGTGATCCATCTGTATACCACTTGAAAGGGTGTGGTTTTATTTTGTAAAGCATTTTCAGATGACCAAGTCTTTCTGCTTGACCATCTGATAGTAAAGTCTTTGTCAATGTTGTTCTTTTTGGCTATAATGCCCATAGGCATTGACAGAAGTTGAGACGCTCCCGTCCACGTTGATAGGAGTTTCTTGCAGAATGTAGTTGCAGTTTTATCTCCATCTATCAGTATGCGGATGAGCGTGCTTCTTATCCTTAGGTTCACTTCTAGTTCACTTTAGGTGGTGTTAGGTCTAGTAGTGCTTCAAGTGCTGCCCCAGTAATGCCTATGTATGCTAGTCGTTGTTTTGACTCAAGTTTTCTTTTGGTCGTAAGTTGGTTCGACCTATCTCCCCACGCAATTACCCCATATAGGAGTATAGGTTTGACTACCATCTTGTATAGCCTTAGCATCGTACTGGGTTTGCATCCCCATTTGCAAATAAGGCGTACGTATAAATAGCTAGACCCCCATAAATATCTTAATTGGTTTTAAGTTTAATTTGTTTGTTATTTTGCGAAAGTAAAAGTTTTTTTTAAAAGAATTTTAAATGGTTCAATTGAATTGCAATCTGTAATTCATACGAACTAAAGTTTTCATATTCGTGTAGAGTATAAAGTTTGATATAATTATACAAAATAAAATCTGTAATTAACTTCGAGTGCACATAATCAACAACAAAATGTTAAATTCAAGTGAAAATATATGTAGATCCATTTTGCTGATATTGTTTCTAACACCTGTTTTCATTGTTTTTGTTGTTGTTTTATTTTAAAATGAGCCTCAGGTATGTTTAAAAACAAAAATATTTACAAAATAAATGCTAAAAAGGATATATGTTGCTCGGTGCCAACAAAAGCAACGCCCTAAGGTATGCAAGGTAATTGTGCAAACTGTAAAAATGAATGAGCAAAAGAGACCGAGAGTGACCGAGAGAGGGAGAAATTATAAATATCGCATGCGAGTAAATCAAATTTCATACTATATTTGCGCAAATACTATGAATATTTTAATAGAATGAAAATGAAAGAAGCAAATGCATTAGTATTTGTGTAGTAGTTTGACAGGTGTGCCAAACTGTAGGAGTATATGTGAAAGTGTGTGTGTGTGTGTGTATGCATAATTCATGCCACGCGAACAGGAAATACCATCAAAATGAGGTCGCTTGCCTTCGAGAAACAGCAATAAAACAAACAATAAAATACAGCTTTGAGAAATAATTACGTTTGTGTGTTTTTTTTTTTTTTTGTTTCTAATAAAATGCATTTTTCATTTAATTTTTATTCTGTTTTTTCTTTTCGTCATTTTTCGTTTAAATACGTTAAAAACATTTATCTGAATGCACTGTCCTTGAGAACCACATTTTTTCGAACATAATTTATCCGGTCTTATTATTGAGATTTATAAAATAGATAAAACCAAACAATAAACAACTATTTTGGTTATATGCAGTGGAATTCTTTTTAATAATTACGCTGTGCGGCACTCCAAAATAGCTGCGAAGTCTTTTGTTGGAGGTCTTCGGGTCGGGTCAAGTAAAGCAAAACTACATACTTAGAATTATGCTTAAAAACTGTTTTTCCCCGTTTTTTTTTTTTTAATGTGGGACGGGAATCCCGTTGGTTTCGCGGGTCGCACTTACTTTTTAATTATAAAAACCTAAACATTTATTTGATTTATTAATCAAAAAGTTTGAAACTAAACGGTGCAGTGTAATTATTTATAAATAAAGTTGAAGTTTTGTACTTAGGAGTAATCGAGACTCAACGAGTTCAGCGGGATCCAGCAGGAACTCCGGTATTCCCGTCCCGACGCCCGTCTCTAGTTTATAGTAAAGATTTTAAAAGTTCGCACATCAGCATTCAATTTCCCTGCTTTTGGATCACGTTGTTTCACAATTGACCACTTTACCATAAATTTCTGTAATTATTCGACATGTTTCAGTACGATTTTTTTTCGAACTAAACAAGAAAAGTTACACTTCCTGCAAAGAGCCGTTCGGGTACAAAAAGTAACTCCGATTTATACACCAAAGATCCTTGCAAAATTTAAAGATTGGGCTTCAATTTCATATATCCAAACTTATCTATTGTTCTAGAGATTTTGTCAAGATATTTTTTTTATGGTGTTCTTAAAATCATTTTTCTTGGGAAAGGTTAGAGTTTCTGTGTTTATCGTAGATGCCTCGTAGATCGCAAATCCTTCAATATGTGTCCCCAAAAAGATCCAGAAGGCATTTTAAAAGTTTATTTTAGTGACTCATACAAATAAGCTGTAAGTCACATTAACCCTAATTCCGATGAGATTTGTCATTATGGCAAGCATTCTATCTCTAGATTTGACACGGTCTATCTTTACAAAAATTTAAATAGACTTACGTATAACGATTGAGTCATGGTTAAATTCAACGAATTCTTTAGGTAAAAACTAAAAAACATTTTTTTCAACATGTCTTTTTAAGTTTTCGTATTCTTATTTCTTCAAAAAATAAATATTTTCATTTAATATGAAATTTAGTAGAAAAGTTAAAATACGGTCGGAAACAAGCTCAATTGCTCAAAGTATATGGGTGACAAAGTTTTGTATTTCACCTTATAGAACTAACGGGCAAATTTTGACCCAATACAGAGTAATGCGAAAAGTTTGCAGACATTTTTGCTAGAGGAAAACATTAATATTCATCTCAATAAATTTTCTTTTAGTTTTGTCACTTCGGTAATATTTGCTTTGTATAAAACGCATTAAATTAACCTGTCGACAGTTGTCAAAGTTAGTTTAAAATAGCCAAACAATTTTGTGTCTTCATCGAATAAATATAGCATCAGCCAGACGGCGGGAGATGCGATTTAAAATATTGCTTAAAGCCATTTCAATAATTAAATGATTAATTTATCAATTTGACACTTCAGGCACATCACGATGATTAAAGCAAATTCTTAACAACGATTATGGTTATTTTGACAAAGCACTGGCACTTTAATACCAACGCATGATGGGTAATTTAAATACTTTCTTTTGAGATAGTAAAGTTAAATTTTTATTATGGGTTTCTTAAAATCAAATTTTGTACGAAAAAGTGAATTTTGTTTTTAAATCCTTTGGCTTACATCGAAAACCATACTAATAATTAACTCATATAAGCATTTCCAGAAAGCTTTACAATACATAATAATAACATTAAACTTTTCAAGGGTTTAGTACGAAATTTTCTCCAAGTCACATTAACCAGTTTCTGAGTGTTAGATTAGTATTGGAAGCGTTTTTAGAATAGCCAAAAGCGTAATTCCGTCAACTCAAATACTTTTTTCAATTTGAGACGACCAGCAATAAGACCATTCTTTCAAATATGTTACAAATTACTGATAACTGAATAAATCTTTATGAAGTTTATAGTTATATACTATATAGTATGCTTATTTTTTGCGACCCTTAAATATACAACTATAAACTTTTAGTAGGCTTCAATTCCAAAATAAATTAAAATACGACCTTTTAGTTTAAAGTTTTGACAAGTCTGATATCTTTTTCAGGGCTTGCTACATTTTTTATTAGACTTCTTGTCAAATAAATATATTCTTAATAAGTTGAGAGAGAGAAAAGTCGATGTACCCAAGTCCTGCGTCCGACTGACCAGCATATGATAAGTTAACTTTTAGTCGTCAAGTTGGAAACATTAAACCCTAAAAAAAAAAACAAGAAAAAGTTAACTGTCGACAGTTGGACCGAATGCTTAAACAATTTACCTGTTATACATCATTTGATAGAGCCAGCATTTGTATGAAATTTGATTTAAAATACTGCTAAAAGCAATTTCAATAATTAAATGATTAATTTATAAATTTGACACCTCAGGCACATCCGATGATCGAATCAAATTCTTAACATTGACGATTTGGCATTGATAGTAGGCACTTTTGTACTACATATTTGAAGCCATTCGCTTTACAAATAAATTTTTATCTTCGAAAGACCAAATTTTGTACGAATGAATTTTATTTTTAAATCGTTTGGCTTACATCAAACCATAATAATAATAAACTCATATAAACATTTCCAAAAAAATTACAATACAAAACAATCACATTAAATTTTTTAAAGGGTTTAGTACGAAATTTTCTCCAAACGATTAAGTTTGTAAGTGTTAGATTGGTATTTGGAGATTTTAAATGAGCAAAAAGCATAATTCCGTCAATCAAATACTCTTTTTCAATTTGAGGACAAGCAATAAGACCATTCTTCCAAATATGTTACAAATTACAATACTGAATAAATCTATATGAAGTTTATAGTTATATACTAACATATATGCTATTTTTTACGACTCTTAAATATACAACTATAAACTTTTAGTAGGCTTCAATTTCAAAATAAATAAAAATACGACCTTTTAGTTTAATTTTGACGCTGATATCTTTTTTTTTCCGCGGCTTGCTAGATTTTTTATTAGACTTCTTGTCAAATAAATATATTCTTAATAAGTTGAGAGAGAAAAGTCGATGTACCCAAGTCCTGCGTCCGACTGCCCAGCGTATGATAAGTTAACTTAGACGTCGATTTTTGGCATTAAACCAAAAAAAAAAAAAAAAAGCCATATACTAAAGTCTCTAGAATTACTCGGAAACCATTCTAACAAGTAAACACTTTTTAAATGCGCCCAATATTAGAGTTTCTAGTAAGTAATTCATTATCAAAGATATATCTTTCCGGTTTAAAGGGCCGCATAGAGCATCTAATCAAAATTTTGCAAAATCTTTACTAAGTGAGTCTACAGAACTTTAAAGGGCTCATTAAAAAGATTTCTAACAAACATGCTAATTTCTGTTCAAGGTGTTCGCTGGGCCACAGGTCCGAATTTCAGAAACCCCTAGGACCCATCTGTGGACCCAATAATAGATTTTTTAAGTCAATTCTTTCCAAAGATATCTCTTTCCCCCAGGTGAGCATTTAGACGGGATTTTCCAAAATGTAGTAAGTAATCATTTAAATTACAATTAAAACCTACAGCAAAAAAAAGAAGTCATACATTTGACTTCGGTGGAATCGAAGCTGAAATACCCGCCTCATTTGAATGGTTTAGTTTAGTTTTGGATTTCAGTCGCTTTTTGAATTTGGAGACGGGATTTTGAACAATATATCTGTTAGCAACCAAAGCTTAGACGCAAAAATGGGATAAAATTTTAACCTATAAGCAAAATAATAAACATTTTCTTGAAAAAATTTTTAAAATACTGGGCGAATCGGCTTATAAATCAGTAGAGTAGTGAAAGGATGACTTTAGAACTGTGTATTCAGTTGTAGTCTAAGATATTCGGAAATAAAAGCTATTTTTCATCCAAAAATTACGAAATGGTCGGAAACTTGTCCCCATTGAATTAAACATTAATTCATAATTTGCGTGAAGCAACTTCAGTTTTGACATTGAAAGTTTCTAGACGTATTTTTACCTAATTTGGAGTGAAAACATTCATGGATAATATGTACTTTCATACAAAAAATCGAAAAATGGGCGGGAGACACTTTCGTATACATGTTAAAAAAACTTGATATTGTCGTTGGGAGAAGGCCCCTTAAGATTGAATTTCAACTGAATTTTATCTTTGCAAATAATTGAACAAGAGAAATGAAACTACGTATAAACAAGCAGACGGACAGACAGACAGACGGTCATGGCTAAGATCCGAGTCGCCTCGGTGAGCATAAAAAAAAAATATCTTACTTTGTACGAATTATGAAGTCTTTCCTTTCAGACAAACTGAAAAATATTACCATGACCCTATGTATGGCCGGGTAGTAAAAGTTTAATAATTGATAAAATTTGTGCTATAAATATTTTGTCTTAATACCAAGTTTTTTTTTTTTGTATTTTGTGTATTGCTTATGTATATGGGGCCCACCTCTCCTAATGGATCTTACTTATCCAGTTCTAACTATCATGATCTCTGAGTTTCATTCTAGTAGCTCAAATACTTGCTAAAAAGTGATAACGTGCATAGCGGATTTTATTTCTCTAGTTCAAACATTTGCAAAAATGTTATAAATTTCAAAATCGATTTTATAGGGGTCACGCCTTCCAATGCCTCTTTCTCTTTTATGTCTTTATTTCATTTTATCAAATTTCTAGCAAAACATGAAAGATTTGACAACATTCCAACGAGATTTTGTGTGACACCCTGACTATTTGAGTAATGCAACGTTGTAAGTTTAAATGCTTATTGTTAGTACGAATTCGAGTATAGGAATAATTTAGCACAGTCAGCAAATTAAAATTCATTGAAAGGTCAAAAAAAAATACCACTTGATTTAAGGTTTTAAATACTTAATTGAATTGTAATTGAAAATGCATTTTAAACTAGTGGAAATTTTATTGAACATTTGATGAGATATTTAAAAAAATTTTTATGGAAAATTTGTTCTAAATGTGTGCGTTCTAAATTTTATTTGCCAAATTGCAGAAAAATATTTGTTTTTTATATATTATACAATAATTTGTCATTAACTGGACAGCATAAACGCTGAAAGCCAAATGGTCGTAAAGGCTATGAGACTAATTTTTTCAAATCTGGCACCAGCTGATCTGTGCCTGTGTAAGTTCGTATCCGTCCGTTTATTATCCTCTACAGGATGTTGTGTCATTTGCAATGCGCATCTCAACGTTCTCCTCATTTCTCGCGTTTGAATGATAAATGAATCATTTCTACCAGTCTCTACTCTCTCTTCATTGTTATGTCATTTTTTTGTCGTTAGCCCCTACAGATATATGTTTATATACATGTGGACATAGTATATACAATAATTAAAGTATTTATGTTTATTCAAGTGCCTATCTTTGCTTCCTTTCAACTTGGAAGCGCATTGCCGATGAATGTTTTATTCAATGTGGTAAGCTGAAAAGTTTTACACGGTGTTCTGTTACGGTAAGATGATGGAATAGGTTTATGTAGCGGCATGAGATAAAACACAAATGGTGTTGCAGTTACATAGTTTGTGCGAGAGCAGTCCGATAAGTTTACTGCAACATGAAAATATTTTGTGTTGTTCGAATTAGTTGTCAAATATTTGGAAAAAGTAGCATAAATTACCGAGTAACTAAAATTAGGGTAATTTGTAACACGATAATTAACAGAGGCCCGGCGCGGATAGAAGGATAGATATTGAAATAAAAATAGACATCTATACTGATATTATAAAGAGGAAATGTTTGATTTTTTGTTTGTTTGTTTTTTTGTTTGTTTGAAATGAATAGGCTCCGAAACTACTGGACCGATTTAAAAAATTCTTTCACCGTTGGCAAGCTACACTATTCCCGAGTGACATAGGCTATGATTCATTTAAAAAAAAAAAAAATAAGGGGTGCTTACTAAAACTTGAATAGTCTAACCCAAGTTGTAAAAAAATAAACAAAAAATTTCCTTCAATCGCGTGCGCTGCGAAATAAAATACAAAAAGCTGCTTGCATTGCGTACAGCTGCCTAAACTATGCGTTGCAAGAAGTGCAAGCGTGATGCATATAGCAGTTATGTAGCATCGAGCTTTGTGTTATCTATAATTCTATACTAATACATATTATAAAGAGGAAAGATTTGATTTTTTTGTTTGTTTGTTTGAAATGAATAGGCTCCGAAACTACTGGACCGATTTAAAAAATTCTTTCACCGTTGGCAAGCTACACTATTCCCGAGTGACATAGGCTATGTTTCATTTTCAAAAAATTAGGGATGCTTACTAAAATCTATATCTAAAAATCTATTTCACCTGACTGACTGATTTCAAGCGATTGGTCTACAGGCCGAACGGCTAAAGATAGAAAGCTGAAATTTTTACTGTGCATATATATCATTGAGTAGAGGAGCACAAAGGCGGGATGTTGGAAAAATTTGATAGAGGGCCTAATGGGAGCTTAATGAGGCCTTTGGAAAGAAAAGACTTAGAGATTTGAAACTGGGCTCATTTGAAAGATGCTTAAAAAGTATTTTACGCGTGTTCAAGAGATTTCCGAAATTTAGATCTGGTACTGATTGGAGGTCCCAAAATAGATTTTTTCGACCAATTTATATAAAGTCGACAAGCAGCAGCAAAAGAAAAACGCGAGCAAAGCCGCGGGTGAATGGGTACAAGATAAAATGATTTTAAGTTTCTCAGGTACACTATGTCCAGCCTCTAGTTCCGGTCTTACTTCAAATTATGTCAGTATATGAATTATTTTGTTCAAATTTTTGTTGTCTTCTCTGTTTTTTGTTATTTTGGAACGCTGTCATTTTAATCTATTTCATTAATAAATCTCTTGATATCAATAAACTCAGTTTCCCATCATAATTCATACTTCTCTTTTAGCAAACTCAGTATTTCCGTAAACTACATTTTGTTAGTCGTCGTTTAGCTAACATAAAAGTAGAAAAGTTGGCGCCAAACATTGACAGCTGTGCAAAATGGCTGCCAGAGCAGTTATAAAAAAACGAAAAGAAAATAAAATAAGAAGAACAAGAACAAAGGAAACGATGATAGATCCGAGGCACAGCACTCTAAAAAGGACATATACTATATATGTATGTATATTATGTCCTAGAAGAAAGAGGACAACAAAAGAAAGAATAGAAGCGAACTTTGGACAGCTGACGAAATATCGAATGCAATTTTTTGGTCGGTTACACCTGTGATAATGTCCTTAATGTCCTGTAAGTTTACTTCAAATATACACGAAGTCAAATGCGTGTAGGACTAGAACTACAAAGTGTAAGAGTATTTACTGTGGCATAACAAACTCTTTCTGAAAATTGAATAAATTTTAATGTATTATCTAAGCCAACCCCTGCTTGAACATTATATACTTGGCGTAATGCTAATGCGCGTTTACTGTACGTCACGCCAATTAAGCAATTTATTATAAAAAAAAAGGGTAATTTTTTTTAAGAAATAAGTTTTTAGGGTTAGCAGCTCTGGTTGGTAATGCCTTCTAAACGTCATCTGTCAAAGTGAAAAATTTTCAGTATACTCTGCCATTTATTATCATGGAAGATTTAAAAACGACACTGCTGTGAATTTCTGTGATCAAATTTCGTCCAAATTTACTTTATACCTTACCAAATTTACTTTGATGGGACCTTAAACCCAACGACTCGCATGCGTACAGTGTGCCGAGAAAGTTTGTTGAAGCCGTAGCGTCCAGTGTTCGCAATTCGTCGCAGTTCTCAGCAATTGGGCATGAGTTACATAACCTCATGGAAAATTGTACCTGTCGATTTGGGTTTAAAAGCCTATAAAATTTAACTCCAGCTAGAATTGAACCGAATGCTTCGAAATTTAATTTGTCTTACCACATATGTCCTCAGTTTTATCGAAACATTGTGTTCAGCGATGAAGAAAAAACGACAGTTTGCTGTGGTTTATGGGCTGCTGGCATACTCTGCATGTTTTCTTCAAAGACGACCGTAGAAAAAACGTTACCGTCAACGGCAAACGATATCGAGCCATAATACGCGACTTTTTTTTTTTGGCCCCAGTTGGCTGAGTTGAACTTGGTTGACATGTGGTTTCCTCAAGACATGCCACACAGCTCGTGAAACAATCGACATGATGAAGGATGAATTTAGTGAGCAGCTTATCTCTCGAAATGGCCCTGCGAGTTGGCCGCCAAGATCATGCGATTTAACGCCTCTTAGATTATATTTGAGAGGTTATGTGAAGGTTAGTTTATGTGGACGAGCCGAACACGATTGAAGCCTTACAGGATAACATAACACGCGTTATTCGTAGAATACAGGCCGAAATGCTCGAAAAATTGTCGGAAAATTCCACCTACCAAATGGACCATTTGAAACAGAGCCGCGGACCACATTTACATAAAGTTATCTTCAAAAAGTAAATTTCAAAATCCAATTTATCGATTTCAATAAAAATTTTGAATATATGATGCAAATTTCAGTGTTTTATTCGATATAAACAAAAAAACTACGCTTAAAAAATTCAGCCGTTGTTTACTATGCTAGTGGAACCGTATTTCGTATTTCCGTCTCCTTCTTCTTCAATTAAACGAAAGTTGGAATTATTTCGTTATACGATTCGGGCAGCTTGCTTAGTGTGGTCGTTTGAATTAAATACTTCTGCTTGCCTTACAGCTAGTACAACTCATCGTTGGTCTAAGGAAAACCGATATCTCAAAGTTTACAATTGGACTTCCCATCAATAATTTTGTTTTTCCAGAATCTAATAGTTAACAAATTGAAAAAGCCCAACTTTTTGTTATTGGAAATTTATAACGTTAGACCAAAAAAACGTATTATTAGAGATTCGGAGAATTGTCTATGGTATACCGAATAAAATGAAGTTATGGGTTGAGTATAGTTCAATTTCATACATACTAGAGTGTGGTTTCTTATGTATATAGTTCTTTTCAGGGGTGCCAGGGAAATATCTAGTAAAATCTATCTTCAATTACAATAGTTTTTAAAAATTTAAAATAAAATCTCGGTGTCAAATAACTTCGAAAGGTTTCATTGTTCGAAGACAGTTTAGCCAATATATGTAAAGGTTTCTGTTCAAAACTGAATAGTTTTGTATACTTTTTGTGGACTTATCATTTTCATAGTTTACTAGCTGTACCCTGCCACGCTTCACTGTGCCATATTGTGAATACATAAAGCATAAGATACATATCCATTTAATTTTGTAACATTTGTGGGTATACAAAGTTCTTTGTTTTTCCGTTCTCGGCATAAATGTACACGCAACAAACAATTGTCCGTGTGTGGAGCAATTCGCACCTAAATCTAAGCCACATAATTCCAAAGATTGGCCCTGATCTTTAATAATTGTTATTGCGAATGCCAATCGAATTGAAATATGCAATCTCTTAAATTGAAAAGGTGTATCGGTTGGAATTATGTGAATTCGGCGGGATGAGGACATCTTGACGTTTAATGGCCCCGTCAATATTGTTGCTTCCACTACATTGTTCATTGATTTCTTAGCTGCAAGTCGCGTACCTTTGAGAGTTTCGGTTGTTTGATGTTCCGAGATAGTTGGCACATCTATCTTCAATTTCAGTATGTGTGGTGGCATCCCCCGCAGATCGAGTGAATTCAAAAATTCCGTTGGGTAATTGACGGTTTCCTCTTTTGTTTGATTAATAAATATAACCTATACCAAAAATCCGAACGGGAACACGCGATGCCTCGTGGTTCACATGCGACTGCGGTTGCCCTTGGCAACACTCGTAAATGTTGAGCTGGCGGCCTGCAGGTGGCGCAGCAGTAGAGGCACGGGAAACGCCAAAAAACTGATATATTTGCAAGTGCAGATATGTTATCAACATAAAAGTAAATAAAAACCGAGTCCGAACCTCAACACATGTTGTGTCAAAATTTAGGCTTAAACGATTCAGAACTTTTCAAGTCTATAAGCCTCGTATATACGAACAGAGCATTTTTATTTATATAGATTTATATTTTTTAAGACGCGGCTAACATAGGCTTAATTAATATAAAACGAGAAATAAATTGATCTTGAATTTGCGATCGTGTTTTTTAAATTAAACCAAATAAAATTTAATATAATTTCCTCGCCAGACAATTCAGGTTGCATGACAACTCTGCTAAGTTCATTGTTGTACATACACATGACATTTGCGATACTTGCATTACTAGGTGGGGTGAAAAGTAATCTTCTTCACCGCCAGAATGCGCTGCTACTGCAAATAAGATTATGGTGCCTTGCAGTCCTTTCATATGTATTAGGGCTCATAGTTTTTTTTTTTAACAGCTGATTGTTATTGACGTGTTTCCCATCGTGTTGAGAGTGTGGACAAAAAAATCGATTTTCGTTCCCTCATAAAACATTATTTTTTTGAGATGCAAAGCGGCGAAGGAAAAGAAAAGTTGGATAAATATTAAAGGACTAATGCTCCGTCAGACTACATCGTCAAAAATTGTTTTTGAGAGTTTCGTGGTGACCGCAACTCCGCTACCGATGAAGTACGCAGCGGCAGGCCCTCCGATGAGGATACAGAGGACAATGTCAAAAAAATACATGAAATTGTTGTTGGCTGACCGGAAAGTGAAGATGCGCAAAAAGTATTGAGCGCGCACGTCATATTTTGGGCGAGATTCTGCATATAAAATTAATTCTGCCGCTGGGTGCCGCGCATGTTCAATCCGGACCAAAAGGAAGAACATCGCAACGACGCTTAAAATCAATAATTTAGGGGCTCCAATTGCTTCCGCAGGCAACGTCTGTCTTCGTTCGATTTAGCTCCCTCGGACTATCTCTTCCCAAACCTCAAAAGATGGGTCATCAATAAAAAATTCACCTCACGCGAGAAAATCATCGACGCCGCGGAAGAGTATTTTGCAGACCTTCTGGAAAATTACTTTTTGGACGGGATCAAAAAGTTTAAAAATGGCTGCAATTAGTGTATCAAGGTAAAACTGGACTACAAGGAGTATATTTTTACTCCATCTAGTAGTTTACAATTTTTGACACAATGTACACGTATATATTATTTATTATTATTATTGAATAATCAAAAATTTGTGGACAATACATTAAATTATATACAATTAAATGTATTGACCATCGGTAGCTACTACACTCCTTTTTTTTCGAGCAATATGCGTTTACCATGCCGAAAGAACGACTCGAATTTTGAGGCAACCCATGAGTTGGCCCATTAACAATAGCGGCAAAAATTTAGAAACTGATATATTGTTTCATATAGTAATGCCGACCTCTTACGTGCAACGGTCATTATTAATTCAAGGTCTAAATAGATTTTTAAAACTATTTGAAGTGTTCGTATAGAATTTTTACAAAGAGAATATATTTCTCATAGTGATTTAACTCATAAAAGTTTACCGATATCATCAAAAATCAGTTGTCGACTATCGATTGTTTCATCAGTTTGCCGCCACTAGCACGTAAATATTTTAATCCTAACCTGCTAACTCAGATCATCAATATTTTACGCAAATACTTTTCATAAATGTACAGTTAGTTCGGGGTTGTTTCGCATTCAATTTATGATAATATTTATAGTCAAATTATTACAACAATAATAACTCAAAACCGTCACACATAGTTTGGATGGTATCATTATCATTTGAAACGCATTCAAGGAGACATTGTACCCCCTATAAAGTATATATTCTTGATAACCTCTACGTGCCATGTCGGTCTGTTTGTAAGCAATTCATTCAGTAAGTTTTAAAGATACTGACTTGAAATTTAAAACTTTAATTTAAAGCTTTTCTCGGCAACGACTACTTTGTCTGTCTAAATCAAGTTTTCACGCCCATTTTTCAATATGACCCCTATACAAAATTACCACGTTTTTCGAATTTTTGTAAAAAACAGTTATTTTTTATTCACTCCGAATTGGGTAAATCCACTTCTAATCCCATCCAATGTCAAAACCAAACTGCCACGCCCATTTTTTGGTATGAAAATACTTGTAATTATTATTTATGAATGACATAATGTGAAGGGTATATTCAGTTTGTCTGAAAGTTTGTAACGCATTGAAGGAGACGTCGTAGACCCCATAAAGAATATACATATATTCTTGATCAGCTCGATGAGACGAGTCAATCTAGACATGTCCGTCTGTTTATTTCAACACGATTTACTCGGAGACTACCTGAGATATTTAGCTGAAACTTTAAACTTAAGCTTTTCTCGACAACGACCAGGTCAAGTTTGAAGTGCCACGCCCATTTTTAGGTATAGCCCCCATACAAACTTAGCATTTTTGTAGATTTTTTGTATGAAAATAGTTATTATTAATGCATATATTCACACCAAATTGGGTAAAAACACTTCTTATGTCATCCAATGTCAAATCAAATGTGCAACGCCCATTTTTAGGTATATCCCATTTTTTGACATAGGCCCCACACAAACTTACCGTTTATTTTCGGATTTTTTTTGAATATCTTTATTATTAGCTTCAAATTTGATACCAATATTGCGTCTTAACGTAAGTTGTATCAGACCATTGACCCCGTCCCATCCCATCAGGAAGTTCGATTAAAGCCACTGATGATAACACATTAACAATTTTCCTTGGTCTTCTTTTTATGTTGTCTAATATGAAATACACAAAAAAAAACCTCCTTCAACTTAAGCCACCAAGACTATTAAGATAGGCTTGTTCGTCCCGTTATTGTGGAAAAAAATGCTTTCAGATATTGTTTAACGTTTGAAAAACCAATGCGGAAAGAATTTTTTAGGAAATGTCTTGGGACCAAAAGCAACTATATGTAAATGGCCTCGGTAATCTCTTGTTTCAGATACTCTGATACATTCACATTGTTTCAAGTGATTCAATTATGCTAATTAGTGGAATTAAAAATAAATGCAATAAATAAGATAAACTGAACAACCTGAGCAGCTATGTTAAAAATTAAATTCATACTAATTTCAATTACTAAATAGATTTTTTTTAAAGAATGACCTCATGAATATTTCCCCAAAGCTTTTTTTGTTTTTATTTTATTACGGTTGCAGGCAGCTGTTTTCTGCTAATTTATTTGCAAATTTAATTTGTTTACTTGTAATTAGCATCGTTTATATTTATTTAAAAAATTAATTGTAAATTAATTGAGCAATGTCTGTGTTTGACTTTGTTAAGCACACTTAATGAGATATGAATTGAAGAATTTATTTGGTACTGGCAGCTAATGCCAGCGTTCATACAATTCATATTTGAGAACTATTAACACAAAATAATAAAAATTAAGAAAAAATTAAAAAAAAAAAAAAAAGAAACACAAAGTATAATAAAAAAAATATTTATTAAAGTACAATTTTTTTTATATAAACAAAATCAATGAACAAACCAAATAATTAAAATTTGTGTTTGGATAGCTTTTATTGTTTCACTTACTTGAAGTTTGCTTGATGGTGGTGAAACGACGAGGCAAATTTTCATGGTGGCACGTAGGAATTCCTCACGTCTCGCGTTTAGATCCTGAGGCACGGCGACCGGTGAAGTGACAGCAGATTGTTTGAGAGGTGCACGTTTGGGAGAGCTCGCACTGCTGCTGATGGGCAAAAATGGGTTGAGGCTGCGAATTAAATTGGCCGAATTAAATTTGGAGCTTTCAGCGGTCATTGGTGATGAGGACATGGCCGAGGGCACAACATTTTGTGGACGCTGCGGTTGCTGCTGTTGTTGTTGGTGCTGTGACGATGTTATCGTTGCTGTTGCTGTTGTTGTTGTTGATGGCTGATGGTAATGTGTCTGTTGGTGCTGTTGATGTTGATGTTGGTGGTGGTGTAACAAGCGTGTCGGTGAATTTAGGCTAAAAAGTTTACGCTTATGTCGACCTGGTGTCGATGAAGAGCTTGAAGCAGGGCTGGATGTTGGACCATGTGGAGCATGGTAGCTGCTGCTAAGTCCACTTTCGCTGTGTGTAGACTCTTGTGAGCCAGCGCGACTATATGCAGGAGTCGGCAATTGTGTAGAACGCGTACCACCTCCGCCAACAGTGTACTTTACAGACGTCGTATTAGCGTCTAATTCCTCTTCATTCGCAATATCCTCTTCGGCTTCTTCGTGCAGATCGTCTTCATAGGTGCTATGATATGTGCGCGCAGTAATCTCCGGCAGAAATGGATTATTAGGCGAAGTGAGTGTATACTGATAGTAGCTACCCGTCTCGCCAGTGTTATCCGCCGCCCTTGGTATGTTGCTATTGTCAGCAGATATGCTTTCCTCGGGAAACGAGCCGACGTGAAAGTCGGCACCGCTGCTGCTGTTTCCAGTAGCACCGAATGCACCTAGCTGTTCCCATTCCCCGGAGGAAGAATTGTGTGACGATGCTGTGAAGCCCTCGTTCGAATGCCCTTGAAAGCTGCGCGTACTCTCATTGCTTGATTTGAAAAGAAAGTTTTGCAAGCGTGTAAGCTTTACAGAACTACTTTCGCTTGTGATGCTACAGCTGCGGCTGGTGTTTGCATGCGGCGCCCCGCTACTAAGTTGTGGAGTTTGTTGTTGTTGATGCTGTTGCTGTTGGGCACTATCACTTTTGCTACTGCTCTGTGTTTCCAAACGTCGTTTAGCGCGTTCCTGTGACTCACCAGTGGATACATTTGTGCTTATTTCACTGCCCATAGCTGGTGTGGGATTCGATGCAGTGGACGCGGTTTGCTGCTGTTGCCACGCCCAGTAATATATACTTGTCTGCGAGCTTGTCACTTCGTTGAAGTCAAAATTACTTTCAAGAGAGGTGCTCGAATTTGTGGTTGCAACGCTGCTCAGATGCTGGTAGGCGTATTCGGGCGGCGTTGATTCGTCGGGACTGTCGAGCAGTAGCGCTGGATTGATATGTCCGCTTAGTCCTGGTAGATTGCTTAGTGAAAGAATCGATGAACGCGAACTGTGCTTCTTCAGTGGTCTACCAACGAAGTTATTATTGTCAGTGGCGTAACCTCCGCCCAAAGCAGTGCCGACTGACGACGATGTTGACTGTGGCGGCGGCGTCGTACGACTTTTTGTCTTATCAAACTCTTCGCTATTTTCGGTGGTTCGTTTAAGCTCGAAAGATTTATGCTCGCTACGTCGAAATGATCGACGTAGGCGTTCTGCAAATTTAGATTCCTTTTGGACTTTCGCAGGTTTCTCTTTATCTTTATCTTTGCTGTTTATGTTTGTTTGTTTGCTCGATAACAATTTAATCTTATCAGTCTTTTCTTTGCTGTGAGATTCGTCCTTTTCTAACAATTTTTCGTGCATTGGTAAAATCGTGTGCGAGGCGGGCGCGATCGATTCGTTTACTGATTCTTGGTTAGGGTTGGTGGCTGTTGGCGGTTTCTTGGTGGTAGCTGGTGGCGCCGTAAAACCACCACCCATTACGTTTGTTGCTCTCTTTGGCGTTTGAGGCAATTTTCGTGTCGTGTCGTGTTTGTATTCAGTTGTTTCTTGATTTTCTGCTTTTATGATTCTCGTTGAAGTTAAAGTTGTATTTGTCTTATCGCTATTGCTATTTTCGAAGGTATTACCAAAACTCTCTGTGGAGCGTATCAATTTATTGCGTTGTCTTTTTGGTGATTGGTTCGTTGTGCTATTATTTTTGGAATGTTGTTCAACACTGTTAAGGTGTGTTAATTTTCTTTCCATAATCTAATGGCGCTCAACAGTTTAAAATGTGTTTTATTTATTTTTGTTTTTGTTTATTAATTTTTTTTTTAACTCAATTTATCATCAAATTGCATAAATTGCTTAAAGTTAATTTACGAATATATATAAAATTTTGTTTTAATAATAATTTGACTAATTTTGTTTTTAAAGTGGATTTTTATTGTTACGTTACTTTATTATTAAGAAGCGTTGATTTTCCCCAATTGTATATCTTACGGTTATACACTACTTTTGTTCTATAATTACATTCGCATTGCTTTGATTTTCACTTAATTCGTTGGAATTTATTGTGGGTTTTAGTGCTCATTATGCATTTATCTGTAAAAAAAAAGGTCGATTTTAAATTTCAATTACAGCTTTTAAAAAACAAATCCAGCTCTAAAAATATGCCAACATTTTTAAGGTTGTCATGTGTTTCCATGAACTCGTAAATGATGAAAACAACAAATAAAACAAAGTATGTATTTTTAAAAGTTTACAACATTTTCGAGGCACTTACGAGTTTAGGGAAATACCTTTATTGTTTTTATACGCGCCACACGTAGTGTGCAGGGTATTAAATTCAAAGCTTAAGCTTTTATAGGTTCTAGGTAGTTTCTATGTTGAAATCAGAAAGCCAAGTTCATTCTGTGGAGCCTCCTATGAATCAATAGCCCATTTTCTAGTTTTTGTATGAATATACTTGTTATATCTGCTGTTTTTGGGTCTTAAGTAGTTCGTGTGTCAGAACTATGCCCATTTTAAGGTATAGCCCATATACAAACGATATCGCAATTATTTATGAATGTTTACTTCAATTTAAAAGAGTTATTATATTACTTTTGTCAACACATAACTACACAAGAGATTTTGCTAAGAATCGGGTCACTATAGAAAAAAGCCCCAGTACAAACTCAAAGCTAATTTTCGTTTTTTTATAAAAAAAAAATTGTTATTTAGATTTGATAAAGATCAGGTCACTATATACATTGAATAAAGATTAGGTCACTATATCATATGTCCCTTTACAAAGTCACCTCAAATTTCCGAGCTGTTGTCTCGAAAATTTCGTGTAACGGATATCAAAACTTTAGTTCTACCGAAGTTAACGTTTTTCCTTGCTTTTTTTTATTTTTATTTTAAGTAAACAGACTATAACAGAGCGACTTAATGTCGGTAAGTTATGCACTCACCAAACAATAGAGAGGTTTAAGGTAACAAACGCTGTGGTCTATAGAAATCGAATCGGTCCTAAGGCAAAAATTACCCCACGCGTTAATAGAGCGCTGCACAAGCTGGTAAAAGAAGATCACTCTCATAGCAGCGCGAAATTTTCTAAGAGATTACTTGTCAAATCGGAAGAAGTTAGAGTACCTTTCAACTCAGACCAAATGCCCTAGTATTTTAAATGCCTCCTCCAAATGAATATTTCCATCGTTTGTGCGTCAATCCTCAAAGCCAACAATGTTTGGTCCGGAATTTCTTGAATGGCAAAACGAACTTGCATATCGTCACTAAAAACATCAACTCGGTACGATATAGTTGTGCTGTTCACGAGGTCTAGCATGAGTGCATAAAAGTATAAGTGCAAACTATTGCAAAACCAACTAACACAGAAACCATTTCTTATACCCGCCACATATAGTGTGAAGGGTATTATCAGTTTGTCAGAAAGTTTCTATCGCGATAAAAAAAGGAGACTCCATAAAGTATATTTATTCTTGATCAGCTCGACGAGACGAATCTATTTAGCCATGTCTGTCTGTCCGTCAGTCCGTCTGTTGCAATGCGTTTTTCTCGGAAAGTTTTAGGGATATTGACCTGAAATTTTAAACATAAGCGTTTTTTGATTCTAGGCAGTTTGTTTATCAGAACCAAGGTGCTACACCCCTTTTAAAGATAGAGCCCCCATACAAATCTAGCGCTCATTTTTAAGTTTTTGTATGAAAATAGTTCTTATTTATGATTATACTCACTTCAATCTGGGTAAAATAACTTCTACTGTCATTCTATGAATATGCTACCGATATGACAAGGATCGGGCCACTATAACATATAGACCCCATACAAACTCACCTTACATTTTTTTTATTTTTTCAAGAAATCGATTGTTTTATATGCATTTTCAACTTAAAATTTGACCTATATGTGCCTTACTTGAGCCCTAACATGAGTTGGCCCGACCCAACCCCTTTGCTGTATATAATCTACGTCACAGATGATCGTACATAAACTAACTGAAGTTTCGTGTGGCAGGTATTTTAGTTTCGGTTCTACCGAAGCTAACATTTTTTTTTTTTTTCTGTATTAGTTGTTGTTGCAATCGTTTGCACTTATTCTTTTATGCACTCATGCTAGACTTTGTGAACAGCACAATTGAAATTTTAGAGACAAGCATGCTACCATTCATGGAGGATGTTATGCCTTTCCGTGGTGCACTCTTTCACAGAGTTGGTTTGATGACCAATTGTCAGTTTGAATGGCCAGCTTGGTCAATCTTGAAAAAGAAGGCTGGGGCAAAATCGCATATAAGCCCAAAAAACTTGTTGAAAATAATTTTGAGAAGAATGAAAATATATTTCAATTGATATTATTCTCATTTTTTTCATGAACGCATAAAAATTTTGAATGGTATTTAATTTATTCTTGGCTATTGATATTTTTTCTGCACAGGGTAGTATTCAAAAATAATAAATGAATGATTTGTTGTTACTTTACGATCATTTATGAAGAGAAACATGCGTATTCGGTTTAAAAAAATTAATTTTCCTGGTTTCTACACTAAATCCACGCAAAAATACATGGGAAACTGCAGAGGATTTGCGGCGCCGATAATAAAAAATAATAAATAAAATAAAAATACGGGTCTTCTTATTTTCGATATAGAACAATCCTAGGTGGTGAGCACGTACAACTAATTTACAGAAAAAAACCTAAAACTCCCACTCCCCGCTATTTTTAAACTTTTTGAGCAATTTAACTGTGAAACATGACTAATTTCGTTCTCGTTTCCCATTATTCATTCTTTAATTACATAGGTCGACACCAAAAATCTTCAGTGTCGGACTAGGCCTATCTAATAGATTTTTCAAAGCTAAACACGAATCTGGTCCTACAATTTTTTATCGCGTCGAGATTTAAGAAAAAAATTGTTGTTGACTGTTTTTGATCATATATAGCAGATAAACCAGGAGTGACAGATATACCGAGCTAGACTTAAATTGAAGCTTCAACCTGCCGTTATAAGATCAGTGCCGTGAAAGCCTTGAATCAATCGTGAGTTTTGATATTGTAAAACTTTTGCATGACTACTTTTTCAGTATTTTTTGAATGAAACCAATTCTTTGGATGTATTCACTCAAATTGATAAATCGATATGATAAGGTTCGGGCCCATATAAACTCACCTCCCATTTTCTGTCTTTAGACATAGTTTTGTACTATCTACTGTTGTAAATAAATAAATCGTAGCAATTTTGGTTAGTATTAATGCGAAAAAGATTTGATACAAATAAAAAAATGGTATAGAAGTATTTATATCGAATTAACTGGTATACGATAAAAAGTTATCTAAGCATCTACTATATAGAATCTCAACTACCATTTTTGTTGTTCATGATTCCGTGCATACTCTGTACCAAAGTTACAAGCAAATAGAGTCACACACACAAATTTGAACGTATAAATGTACACAAGCATTTGTTTCGTTTGAGAAAGTTGTGTCACGGCATGAAGACAAATTCAAACAAATGACTGTCGTCGTTGCCATTCGTTATCCTTAGATACAGTTACATCTGTGTGTGTACTTACGTTTCTATATGAAAGTGTTTGTCCTGAAAAACATGTATGTATGTTTTTGTATTTGTATTTGTGTTTGTGTGCATATTCAACTTTATATCATCTGTGTTATTCCCAACATAGAGCGTTGAATCTTTGTCAGCGGCATGTTGCACACCTTAACACGACTTCATATGCACACTGATACATACGTACACATGAAATAGTAAATATTAACAAACAAGAATATACATACACTGTACATACGTGGATGAGCTCATAATCTTTTTATATCACTGAATGAAAGGAGTATAGAAAATTTGTGCGAGCGTATGTAACAGCTAAAACGATTTCAACGTTTGTTCCTCCATGATTCTCTTGGGAAATGTGTATGGGCCAAATGATAAGTTGAACTTCTTAAACAAATATATTTACTAATTTAAGGTCATTTGGTCAGTGTCCGGCCGGCTAAGCACTATCCAGAAGTTCGTTTATGTACTTAACTTATTGTAGTACATAACAAGATGTAGACATATTTCAGGATTATTAATTTATCTACGACACATGTAAGTTGTAGTTTAAATACTTAAGATCGACAAATATACTCTTGGTAAGATGTGTAAAGAGTAAATAAGTTTTGGTAACAACAAAGCATAACCATTTTTCTGGTTTTATTTCCATTTCCATATAGCCAGTCTACATCACTTAACTTCAATAAAAAATACACTGTTTACATTTGTTTTCTTTGAAAAAAAAGAAGAACTTTTACACTTTATTCTAGTATTTACTTTCTGGCTTTGTATTTAACAATTAAATTGAAAATGAAACAAAGTATTAAGCAAAAATGATGCTCTGCATGCTTGGGTTTAAGTTGATACAGGATTAAGTAAATTTCTATTTAATAAAATATGAAAACTTATGCACTTTGCGAGTGTAATTATACATGTGTACGAGTATAGAAAATTTGTTTTGATAAAAAGTTGTACATTTAATTTCTAAAAAATAAGAGCATGTATAAACTTTAACTTTGATAAAACCGAAGTTTAGTTACCCATTGCATAAAACTACATAAGTACAAGTAGTACTTTTTAAAATAATTTTATTTAATTTGTATAAAGTTAAAAAACAAGCCAAAAATCGTTAACACTTCGGTAGCACCGAAGCTCAAATACCCGCCACACGAAACTTTGATCATCTTTTAAAAAAAAAAATACTAAAAATGGAATGTGAGTTTGTATGGGGTCTATATGTTAGTGGCATCGATCCTTGATCATATCTGTATAATAATCAAAGGATAACAGTAGAAGTGATTTTACCAAGATTGGAGTAAATATATCCATTAATAAGAACTATTTTCATACAAAATCTGAAATATGGGCGCTAGGTTTGTAAGAGGGCCATATAAAAAATGGCGTGGTACCTTTCTTTTGATGTTTGATGCCATTAAAAGTGTTTTTACCCAACTTGTAGTAAGTACATTCATAAATAATAACTATTTTCATACAAAAAATCGAAAAAAAAGTGGTAAGTTTGTATGGGGGCTATATCAAAAAATGAGCGTGGAACCTTGCTTCTGACATACAAACTGCCTAGGCGCACAAAAAGCTTAAGTTTAAGATTTCAGGTCAATATCTTTCAAACTTTCCGCAAAAAACGCAATGGACCAGGCAGACAGACGGACATGGCTAAATCAATTCGTCTCATCGAGCTGATCAAGAATATATATAATTTATGGGCTCTACGACGTCTCCTTTAATGCGTTACAAACTGATAATACCCTTCACACTATGTGTGGCGGATATAAAAAATGACGATGTTGCGAACTGATTTTGAGCCCAATCTGTTTTTGAACCGTCTCTTCTGAAAGAACCAAAAACCAAACCATTTAACTGGCAAGAGAAGTTCGCGTTTTTTAAGAACTCTTCATATATACTACATTGTATAATATTGTTACATTGTAAAATTTAGTTAAGTGAAGATGGTGCTTGTGTTTATGGCGAAGCGAATGCAGAAATATTAAAAATTTTAATATAAGTTCTCGTAGACTTCATAATTTCAAAAACAATACAATCGGGGTCGTCAATAAAATTAAAGTGGTTCGTACTGTGGTTGAAAATGTACTTCTTCCGATCGTCAGTTCTAGTGTTGCCCACAAAAATCCCTGTTTCTCTTTTTATTTGCGAAATCGCTCTTTTTGGCAACACTAGTCAGTTCATTTATGCGAATTAAAAAAAATCATAAAGTTCGCCGTGTGAACATTAGAGACAATTGATCAAAATGTTTCGTTCGGTTCGGTGAAAAGTCGATTTTGGCTAAGATAGCTTATGTCAGGTGTACTGAATTTTCATGGAAATAATGTTTTTTTTAACTTTTTAAACTTTTTAGTGTAAACGGGTATATTCAGTTTGTAAAGAAGACATCTGAGAACCCATAGAGTATATATATAATTGATCAGCTCGATGAGACGAATCGATTTAGCCATGACCGTCTGTCTGTTGTTGGTGCTTTTTACTCGGAAAGTTTTTAAGATATTGACCTGAAATTTAAAACTTAAGCTTTTTGTGCTCCTAGTTAGTTTGTATGTCAGAACCAAGGTGCCACGCCTTTTGAGATATGCCTACACTTTTACTTTTTTCGATTTTTTGTATGAAAATACGTAATATTCATGTATATACTCACTATAAATTGGGTAAAAACACTTCTCATGTCATCAAATGTTAAATCCAAGATGCCACGCCCATTTTTAGATATAGCCCCCAAACAAACTTTTCGCCCATTTTCGATTTTTCGTATGAAATCCTTTTTTTTTCTGAATGAATTCAAATAAAATTTGGTAAAATCAATTCCAATGTCCGCCTAAGTTAACACTATCGATATGGTAAGGATCGGGCTAATTAACATATCATACAATTTGACCAAATTCATCGTGAAATTTAGTCTAAGCATCTGGTGAACATTTAAAGTATAAAAAGTGTTGTGTAACGGGTACTTCAGCTTCGGTTCCACCATTTTTTATCTCATTGATACATTTACATATATTCTTGATCTCGAATTTTGTGTTCGTTTTTTTCTTTTTTAAAAATTTAATTTTTTGTAAAACATTTTGTGCTTTTCTTGATTTTTAAATATCGTCAACTATTATATTTTATATATGTATTGTCCGATAATATTTTACTACAAATTTTTTTAATAATCGAACCATTACTGCACAAACAGACAGACAGATATATAGACTTAGGGTTCAATTAGTCAAAACGTAACGTAATGGAGCTGTGACCTTTCAACACTAGTTAGACAAAGATAACCAACGTCGGTAGTCATTGTCTAACTAGTGTTGAAAGGCCACGGCTAAATTTTTTTAAATATATAGAGATGAGGATAATTTTTTTAAACATACATTTTTCTTGATACAATTTAACCGAAACGAACCGTGGTTTGACACTGATTTAAAACCGGTTTGTGAACTTAACCAGCGGTTCAAAGGTGTATGAAAACCAACTAAAAACTAAGCGAATAAAAGGCGAATCATCAAATAAACCGCATATTACGCCTAAATGTATTCCTTTTTGTTATACACTTTCTGCCAAACTAATAATACCCGACTTATTTTTGGCATGTATGTATGAGAACTACGCATCGTATTAAAAGTTTTACTAAAAAATTTGTTGCACTTAAATTCGCTTCGGTTGACTTTTATCCACAAACCACAAAATGAGAAATAACTCATACTAAAAGTTCATCCGGTGCAGCATTGGCAGAGCAATGCAATAAATAAAATTTATCATGAAAAGAATGTTCGAGCGTTGGATGAAATTAATTAATATTTATTTTATATAATTTTTTGTCAATATTTCACAATACGTCATATATATTGTACATAAGTCTATGAGGGATGACACCGAAAACACTTCCACTAGAGTTTTGGGTTTCACATTCAAAATTGACTTGTAAGGTATCATTTTTAGTTTGGCGGGCCGCAGAATTTTTTTTATAGAAATAAAAAATATTCAAAAATTTGGGTAGCCATTACATTCAGTGAAAACAATCGGAGTATCGGTGTAATGGTGGTGTTAAGGGTATTCAGAAGATCTGGTAATAGTGTAACAAATTAATATAACACCAAAGTTCTTGTGAACGCCTTTTGTGAAAAAAAAAAAATTGTGCAAATCTTCACACTCAGCTGTTTGACACTTTGGTTATTAAAGCCCCCTCTTGTGTCTAAATGCTATCTTTTCTTTTGAATTGAGTGTTAGCATCGTTTGAACAAAAAATGCCATAATTCAGGCTGCTACTGCCCCCGATGTAAAACAATTTTATGTCAGGGATATGTGTAAAGCAGAGTAGTGCAACATTTTTTGGGGGGTAATGGTATCGGACAATATAAACACAATCTATGTTTAGACCCAATACTGAGGTAAAAATTAAAACTAAAAATATGAAAAATGATAAATGAAAATGGGAGTAGAGTTTGTATGAGGGTTGTACGTTATAGTGGCCCGATCCTTAACATATCGGAAATGTATGCATAGGATGACATTAGAAGCGTTCTTACCCAACGCCTTGGTTTTGATATACAGAGTAGTATCTTTAAAACTATATAAATGAATCGTATTGAAATAATCACAAAGACAATCTGATAATACCCGTTCATACAATGTGAGATGAGTATAAAAACGCGATAGTAAAGCATGTTCTATCTCAACAGATATGTCCGACGAGGGGATAGAGAGAGAATGGAAAAAGTTATATGTGGCCTTTGTTTTTTAAACATAGACCATTTTGAAATCCTCAAATATTCTTCTTTTGTTAATGTCATTAGACTGTTTTGTTTTGAAAAATTCGCAGAATATAATAACAAGAAAGAACGCTGAAGTCTGTACCCAATCTTTATGTACCTTAAGCTAAGTCCTATCTATGTAATATACCTTATTGTATTGGATTTTCAAACAAAACTTAAAAATTGGGGTAAATTTTTATGGGGGGCTATACCAAAAGTTTTTTTTATTCCTACATATATTTGGATATTTCATAGGCATAATTTATACTAAATTTAGACTTCCTAGAATAAGAAACAATGACGTTTTCATGCAAAAATCCAAAATTTTGGGGAAGTTTGTATGGGGGCTACCCCTTTAAAATGGGGCTGGAGAAAACCCGTTTGTAAGTGCACACTTGACGGCCTAGGAGAGTCTAAGTTTCAAGACAGACGGAGGGGACAGACATATCTAGTTCGGCTCGCCTTTCAATGCTGATTAAAAATATATATACTTTATAGGGTCTGTCTAGCCTCCTTCTGTGTGTTACATACATTCGCACAAACTTAATATACCCTTTTACTCTTTGGGTACAGGTAATAAAAACTTAAACATAAAAACGAAACACTTTTAAATAATTATTTTTGTTAAAGAGTAAGAAATATTAGATTATGTCCTGAAGCTACACATTAATTTGCATATATTTCAAGATTTAAATGTGATTAAGGACAAACTCATATGAATTGTATAGTATGTGTATATCTGAACGATTTCCAAGAAGGAACGATATTTAAACAAAATTATTCTAACGCTTCCATACTTATGAATTTATTTACATACACATACTTATGTTTTGTATAAATAATAAAAGAAGAAGACAATTGAGCAATAAGAGAGTAAAGTTGTCTCATTAAGTGATAAGTTTGTAAATAAACAAATGACGAGGAATGCTTTTGTCTGTGTGTCGACTGAAGGCAAAATTCAATAGTTGAGAATGAAACAAGGAAAAAAGACTATAACAATGCTTGGAATGAAGGGAGAGCATAAAATATGAACATACACATAACATACATATGTATTTTTAATTTAATACAAAATAAACAAATTAGTTGAATGTAAATATATTCCAAGAGTGAAACTTAAACAATATGAAGAGTAGAACAAAGGCATTAAAAGAAGAAAGAAAAGCAAATGCACACTCACAATTGTCCGTAGTTGTATTTTAAATTCGCCCATTTAATCAGGCTTTGTATTTTTATGTTGATCCTTTACGTTGTATTGCAGTTTGCTTTTATTCATATAATACGACTGACTAACAATAAGAAGAAAAGAAAAAAAACATGGAAAAACATTAATCTTCGGTGAAATTGATATATAACTATCCGTTACGCAATTCTTTCAATAGTTTATTTATGATCATCATCGGCTCAGGTAAAATTTTTAGAAGGGATGAGAGGGAGTCAATCGTATGATACAACCCAAACTTAGACACAAAAATGTGGTAAAATTTTAAGGTTAATATAACAGATATGCTAACAGATAATGCTCTCAAAAATATCAGCAAATTGGAGGTGAGTTTGTATGCAGCTATATGTCATAGTGGCCCTATCCTTATTGTATCCGAAGTGAATACAATCATAAATATACGAAAATAGGCGGTAATTATGTATGGGAGCTATATCTAAAAATGTGCTTGGCACCTTGAAAATTTTGGCAGGCTCAACAATACAAATACGTTGTTTCATCGTGTAACGCTCCATTTTTGCTAATCCTAAACTGTCAGGGTTGCCAACACTTTACTGATTGAATGGCGGTAAATTCCAATTTTGGGTTAATTCTGGGACACCATTTATAAATCAAATCGGAAATCATTTTTAAATAAATTGAAACAAATTATAAAATAAAAATAAAAGAATTAAACAAAGAATTATTAAAATAGATAACTGCAATGTGCGTCTAGGCGCTAACGATTGTTCCGTGTGTATTATTTTTGCCTGCTCATTTTAAGTTTAAATATAATCTTTAAGTAAAATCTAATATTAATTTTAATGTTTTGCGAATGTTACTATGTATGGGAGAGTCCAATGCAAGTAGCGCATGATGCACCGTTTTAATTTTATATTTACAATGTGATGGGACACGGGACTTTTGAATATTAAGTTGACACGTTTTACTTAGTGTCAAGGAACTTATCTAGTTTGTACTCCTCTTGCTACCCACTAAATAACCGGTTTGGACACTTTCACGGAATTATTTCGAAGCAACATTTTCTGCCACTATGTAATTTGCAATATCTCTTTAATGAAAACGAACTATTGTGCTGTTTACGATGTCTTGCATGAGTGGATAAAAGCAAAAGTGCAAACCGATGCAACAACAACAACTAACACAGAAAATGTGTTGCACTGTTCGCTCAACCCTGACCCTTGACTAAGTGTTGGAAAACGCAACCAAAAAAGCGAGTGGCAGCCCACGTTTTTGTATTTGTTTTGGTGTTTTTAATATCAAATTTGCGTCAATAGATTAAGGCGTTGTTGGTAATATATATGTTATATGTTTGTTATGATACAACAAGGAAAAACGTTAACTGCGGTGGAGCCCAAGCTGAAATACCCGCCACACAACACTTTAAATAGTTTATATGTTCACCAGGGGCGTAGATTAAATTTCATGAAGGACTTTGTCAAATTTTTATGGATAGTGTTCCCTTAGGTGGACATTGCAATTGATTTTACCAAATTTTATTTAAATTCAACAAAAAAGAAAATCGGATGATTGTCCTGGCGGCTCCAAAATGGGCGTGGCACATTGGTATTGACATGTCTAAGTCGATTCGTCGTAGGCATTTTTGACCCAATTTTTATTTATTTATTTATTAAAACATTTAGCAAATAGCATATACTTAAAAATAAAAAGGAAAAACGTTAACTTCGGTGGAACCGAAGCTGAAATACCCTTTACATGGGCGTTGCGTCTTGGTTTTGACCCTGGATGACAAAAGAAATGTTTATACCCAATTGGGAGCGAGTACATTCATAAATAATTACTATTTTGAAACAAAAAAATCGAAAAAAATCGATAAGTTTGTATGGGGGCTATACCTAAAAATGCACGTGGTACCCTCATTTTCGAACTCAACCTAGTCTTTGCCGAGAAAAGCTTAAGTTTAAAATTTCAGCCCAATATCTTTATATCTTCATCGAATAAATCGCATAGCAACAAACAGACGGACAGACAGACGGACATGGCTATATGTATATACTTTGTGGGGTCTCCGATGCCTCCTTCAATGCGTTACAAACTTTTGGACAAACTGAATATAAAAATGCTTCTATAAACATAACTGAACTTAACATAACTAATACTTAAAATATAAATTTAAACATCAAAATTAGATAAATTGCTTTTAACTAGATTTAAAAAGGAGGCCTAAGAAGACAAGATCAAAATTGTAAAATCTATTATACGTAGAACACAAAATGCGTAAAGGATCATGGCTTGCATAATTTGTTTTACACGTGTGTAGATGGAGCAATAAATAATTTCTTGAAAACCTGAATGCCAATGAAAAATTTAGCAATTGCAGTAAATATTGAGAGTCAACATCACCAGCGATTAGCTTGGTGATAAATAATACCCCTAGCATTTTTCTGCGTTTTTCAAGCGTGGGTAAATTTATTAATTTTAGTCGATGTGCATATGGTGTTAAATTTGTGTGTGGATTCCAGCTCAAATTTCGCTAAGCGAAAAGAAGATATTGCTTTTGCACACATTCGAACTGCACCTGATCGTTCCACATTGTGGATTCCAAACACAAGAGGAATACTTTAGTGTAGGACGAACTAATGACGTAAATATCAGAGAACGGCTTCCGTTGAGCGCAAAACCGTTCATACACGAACAATAGCAACGAAGAATCAAACCCATTCGGCTCAACCGCTCAAGCTAACGCTCCCATATGTTTTTACTCTTGAGTTAAAATCAAGGAACTTTGGCACATTTGTTTTGCTCGCTGAGTTTACTTCTGCTCGTTCGGCTCAACAATGATCGTGTTAAGTAAAAAAAAAAACTCAAACGAGCAAATTCAACTCGTATGAGTAAAATCATAGAGTTTGACCACACTATATATTTTTAATTTTATTCTTATGTTATATATAACATAACAAAATAATTCATTTTAATTAATTATACTTATATAAATTAAAATATAAAAATAACAATATTCATGTTTTTTCGCCAGCTAGACGCAAATGAAATTATTGCAAAAACAATGAGCCGAATGAGCCGTTCTTTAGAATAGGCTAAGTTTATTCAATGCTTCGCTTTGCAGAGTGAGCAAACGTGAGCAAAACATTAGAAACCAAGGCTGTACGTTGTACACGAGTGACGTGTTCGTCAGCACGAGCTGATTTTCATCCGACGCTCAGTTACTGGAATTGAGTAAGAATTATTGCGTCTGACCTGACTCAAGGAAAGTTTTGTTCTCTGGTAAATATGGATCTTTAAATTCTTTTGAACAACGTTTAATAAACCCAAGCAAACTCATTGCTTTGTATTACATCAATACGTGAAGCAAAAAGAAGCTTTTGGTCAAAAAGAACACCAAGATCTTTTATATGGTATGCAAACTCCACTTAGGTAATAGGCAGCGGATGAATATAAGAAGTGTGCAAATTTATTGAAATTGAAGATGCAGTGAAAGTTTCAAAAAAAAAACATATATGCAGGAAATTAAGAAGACTTTCGTTTAGAATTTACAAAATTATAGAAAGATTTAGGATCGTTACGAATGTTGTTTTTGATTTTTGCCAAGTTATATTGTATTACTTTTTATTCGAAGATTAAAAAAGTAATGTAATGCAACGTGAACCGCTTATATGTTTTTCTTTATAAACATAACATGTCTTAAACATCGACTTTAAAAATTTTTGTCTAAAAATGTTTCAAAAAGTAAAAACTTAAAGAACTGATTTTAAACAAATGAAAAGCTTATTAAGTAAAACACTTGCTTGTACCAAACATAAAATCAGTGCAATAGGTCTACTACGCATGTAAGCAGAACATTTTATTTAGTAAAGTAAAAGTAGAAGTACTATAAATGTAGAAAAAAGTCGCCGAAATCACTTAAACGTAAGAGAAAACAGGAGCAGACAAAAAAAAAAAAAAAAAAATTGTTAAAAAGGACAACGCACTTGATGTAGTCAACACTTGTTCATTATTCCCCGAGTAATATGTTAATATGACAAGCTGTACATGAAAGAACACAAATACGCTCGAACAACACACTTCGCCATGAGGTGTACTCGTTTGGTAGGTACAAGAGCAACAAAGTCGACAAAAACTACGTGAATAACATCCTGCATCCTGCTTTGCGTGGTTAAATTTGCATACAAGGAAGGTAAGCGACACGAGGAAAGCGAAAGGACGAGGGTGCAGTAACAACAGTTCAACCTCCTCACTTGGCTTTGGAACGTGTTGGGAATTTATAATTGAAAACACAGAGTTACAATGGCATGTTTGCAGGTGTGTGTGTGTGTGTGGTGTATGTGAGTGTGTGTACGCACATGTATATGTGTCAACGTTGTGACGTAAAAAGTGTCGACAATTATTCAACTGTATAAAACATTATGAAAAAAAAAAAAAAAAAAAAAAAACAGAATAAGGCAAACAAGCTGCTAGGATAAATTGCAAGTTTTATTAAATTTTTACCTTAACGATTAAGCGATGCAAATATACACGTCAGTGTATGTATATAAAAGATGTTAATGACGTGCCAGCAATCCAGCAATCCACTTAATTAACGCATACCAAACTAGACGGCAAGCTCAACATAGGCGAGACAACAATGGCGAACTACCGCCACAACGGAAGTCATTGCGTGCTGTGCCTCGTCATATGCAATGATTTATTTATTATTTAAACAATTCATTCCTTTAGAAGTCGCATTCACGCACAAAATTATCGACCTTAGATGGCGATGGCTTAAGTTCTATAAATAAATCTTTAACTTATAATAAAGCTTTATGTTTCGTTTTATGACCACACTTCCGGTTTGTATTATTGTTATGGGCTGCTCTAAGACAGAACGAGAAGAAGAAGAAGCGAAGAGCAAACAATCACAACGAATGCAAAAACTAACTAAAATGGTAAACAATGCGTTGTGAGTCAATGAGGCCATCAACGAACGAAAGGAGCAGCAGCAAAACATTAAACGAAATACATAACAAAGGCACACAAAAAGGCGTTAAAGCGGCAAAAGCCGCAAGACAAGTTGCAGAACAAATGTGCAGAAGCGAAATTAATGAGAAGCGGCGCGTCAGTTGAGGTTTAGATTGTACATAGGTGGGTCAACTTAAACACATGAATGTATCGAAAAGTTCTCCAATCCAAGCCATTCTTTTAGAATCTCGCATTGTGTTTCTTAGACGTTCATTTTGTTCGTTGCTTCAGTTCATTAGTTTGCCATATTTTGTTGCCATATAAATTATTTAATATTTTAATGCATGGAATTTCCGATGCCTTTATTGAAATTGCTTATTTAAGGCGTTGCCCAGTTTTAGTATTAGTTCTTGATGTTTTTTTTGTTTTTCTTCTATATAATAAATTTATTCTGATTATTTGTTTCTTTAGCTTAGATTACACAGGCCGACAAAATTTAACAAAGTCTAGACCCGAGACCGGACCTACACACCCGAGGATTTGATGCGCTGAATCTCGGGTCATCAGCTTGGTTTTGTTGCGTGACGGGACTACTATGGCATTGGTCCCCTCCCCCTAATTGGATTTTTCAATATTTTTTTTCACCGAAATATGCTATTTGAATTTTACAACGTATTAACCCTTTAGGCATTGTAATTTTAGAGATTTCAAGATTTTGAAACCAAGGTTAAGGGAGGGTGGTACTCATGTAACGTTTTTATTACCTCAACTGAAACGCGTTTGTTTATCTCAAACCCGTTTCTTTGCGTACTGGGCCTGTGTTATGTTGTTGGATGCCGTTGACGACTATAAAAATACAATTTTAGTTTCATGTTTGGTAATAATTCAATTCAGTTTCATGAAATTAAAATCTGTGAGCTTTCCTTTTTATGTTTTTTCTACACTCTTTATACAGAGAATATATAAAATTTAGGAGGTAAAATATTTTATAAATCTAAGTTTCATATACAGGGCTGTCACACAAAATCTCTTTTGGTAGCTTTCAAAAACTCTTTTAAAATACAATTCGAAATTAGTTTAGTATGAATATTTTATTTATTTTTTAATAATGTTTAAACTTTTTATGAAATTTTTTATTATTTCATTAAATTTTAACATACATTTGCAATCAACCAAAAGAGATTTGGTGTGACACCCTTGATAGTTTGGATTAAAATTGTAATAACAAAACAAATATATTTGATTTTCACATCATATTGCATTAAAAATAGTTTGAAATCTCATTGAATTTTAAAATCAAAAGTGACAGGAAATTTAAAGAAACATGGAAATGCAAATATACAGGGTTGACACCGAAAACACTTTCACTGGAGTTTTGACTAAAACTTTCAAACGAGTGTTTTCAACACCACTGACAATTACGTCAGAGGAATGCTTAAAAAGGCTTTTGAGGAATAAAGTCTGTTCAATTTCTGAATTATCAGAATTCAAAAAACTAAACAAATTATATTTAAAATATTTTTGATTTCAGTAACATTTCCAAATAAAATTTGTTTCAGTCGCGAGAGTAATCGTGAAAACTGATTACGTGATTCTAAGGCGACTACATAAGTATTTTTTAAAGGATTCTACGGTAGAATATTCTTATCCATTAAATGATTGATAGGTTTTCAAACCATGTTGCCGGTTTGAAATCGTAAGTGAAAGTGAATGAGTAAGAGAAATAAAAAATAAATACACCAAAAAAGATACTTGCGATTATTTAAAAATATTTTATGTTTCATTCTGTGAAGTTTATAGATTTCATGTTTGTACTTTTTATTATATTTTCTAATTATGCCAAAATTCAAAGAGGAAAAAATCTAGTCAATGCAACAACTTGCGTTTTAGATAGACCGATAACCATTAAATTTGTAATCGATAACAGTTTTTGTCATGCAAAGAAACGATTTGAAAATGAAACACAGCTTTTTCGGCTTTTACTGAATTTAAACCTTACAACTCTTACACTGGTCTTTTGAACCATGATCTCCAACCCTGTTTCCGCCGTTCTATTCTCCCTGTTTTTTTCTTTATACGGTTATATGTGACGATTCTCCGTTGTTCATTTTAGGTTGTCTCAGTGCACAACAAATCATGCTTGCCGTGACTCATTCCGTTCTCTTTATTCTCTAGCATAATAAATTTTCTCACATTTTTCTCTTTTAATTCTACCTTAAATTCTAATTTACATCTAATCTACTTTAAAAATAATTTTTTATCGTTAAGCGATTGGTAATAATTCTATACATTCTTCGCCCTCTATCTCAAAAACGGTTTAAGATACAAAAAAATTGTTCAAACAAAATTTGTAGGAAATTTCTTCCCATACAATATTTATAATAAATACAGATAGCGTAAATGTTACAGGGAACGAGATATTTGCAAAAAATGGGTAAAAATCGATTTTTTTACCTCTGACCTTTAATATCTACAAAACGCATACACGCTTTCGTAAGTAGGGTTTGAGACAAGTTTTTGAGACGCTAAAATAAAAGGTTTCCAGCTTTTGGTTATCTTAAATTCCTAGATTCTTGCCCTATTTTGCATAATTTGACTAGACTAAAACAGTTGTAAACAGGTTGCTTTAAAAATAAAACAGCTTGATGAATGAAATTCTTCGACCGTTTTATGCTTTCACCTTATATATTAATATTCGAAACTAAAAATTATACCTGTTACACATAGTGTAAAACAGGTATATTCAGTTAGTCGGAAAGTTTGTAACGCATTAAAGGAGGCATCGGAGACCCCATAAAGTATATATACTATTGATCAGCTCGATGAGACGAGTCGATTTGGCCATGTCCGTCTGTCTGTCTGTTTGTTGCTAAGCGATTTATTCGATGAAGATATAAAGATATTGGGCTGAAATTTTAAACTTTAGCTTTTCTAGGTCCTGTGTACTTTCTTTGTTAAAATCAATGTGCCACACCCACTTTTAGGTATAGCTCCCATACAAAAGTACAACATTTTGACAAGTTCTTATAAGAAAAAAATTATTTATTTATAAAGCGAATGGCTTAAAATATGGTACAAATGCTTCTTATACCATGCCAAATATTCAGTTTAAAATTGGTTCAAATCGGACCGCGAATTTCTGAATTTTTAAGAATATTTTTAATTTGTTTACTATTTTAAGATAAAATTTAATACAAATGCTGCATACGAAGATCTATCCACGTCAAATGATGTGTAACAGGTATATGAGCTTCGGTCCAACCGAAGTTAACTTATTTTCTTGTTATATTTTAAAGTAATCAGTTAAAATATTTAATTTTCTTTGAGTAAAAAAAAAATATTCAACACACAAATAAATTTTAACCGCAATTCTTTAATTTCCTTTGCAAATCTGTTGATTGTGTTTCACATAAATGCCGTGATTCAACCACAACCACTTACCAACACTAACATTGGATTCACCAAATCGAAAATTGTGGTTGCTTTGTTAAATTTTTCTGCCCTTTAAATTTTAGCATGAGTAGAAATTATTTATTTTAAATTCGAATTCATAATCAATGATATTAAAAGTAGAAATATACACGCTATACACATGACAGCATATGAATTTACTTTTCATTTCAGTTACTCAAACGCTGCCGGTTTGAAAACGGAAATATATTGCGATTTCCGGGCACACAAAAATTTGCGATTTGATTAAATTTTTGCGATTGCGATTACGTGAGCATGACTGATAATAATATTTATTATCTGGGCAATAAAAATAAAATCAGAAACTAGTTTTTAAAATAGGACTTTTTTTTTTATGAAAGTCATAACTCTTATGGCCCCCGGGTTTGCATAATAATTATACTATTATATTTTCAAAAGCTTAAACATGAATGTCAAAATTAAAAATATGAGATGTCTGTAAAATTTTTAAAGTCTGGGATCGATCCTCGATTTTTCAGAGGCACTTGTTAATCACATTTAAAATTTTCGTTACTTTAAAAATGTTTAATTTTAATAGCAATATGAAATTCAATTAAAATTTTACATCGATTGCCTTAATGATTATTACTTTTAGTACGTGGTACGTTGGTTCCTGTATAAAGCAATAATATTTGACAGTAATTTCTTTGTATGCTGACTTTGAATTGTAAGCAGCTTTTATGAAATAAATGTGAACAGCCGCAGACAATATCTGACATTTCATTAAATTGTTGCGTTATCGCTCTATGTGTGTGGCTGATTGTGTTCTTTGGTGTACGCAATCTTTAAAAGCAGGCAGGGTTTCTGCGAAAGTGCTTATAATTTGCTTTTAAGTAAAACAACCAAACAAACAATTTAATTTTCATTTTTTACATTTACCGAAAACATTTTGACGTATCAAAAAGACAGACCAGCAATTTTTTTAAAATCAGATAAAAAGATATTCCTGAAAAATAATTTGGTACGTCTTCTTGTTTACAATAAAAGCTGTTCTCCACATTATGGGATGGCGGGTCGAGTCAACAAAAATTGCGGGCGATGTAAAATTGTATTTTTATGTGTGCTGCATGAAGTTAGAGATATGCATTAAAAAACAAGAAAAACGTTAACTTCGGTAGAACCGAAGCTTAAATACCCGTCACACGAATCTTTAAAGAGTTTATGTGTAATCATCAGTGGTCACCCAAGTTTACACACAATATTAATTTCAAATTTTGAGCTAAAAATACAGATATGTGTAACAACATATTTCTCGAAAATATCTGGAAATGGGCGGTAACTTTGTATGGAAGAAACACTCTAAAAATGGGCGTGGCACCTTGATATTGGAAGAGTTTTTACCCAATATGGAGTAAATTCATGAATAAATAATAATCATTTTGATACAAAAATTCGAAAATGGACGGAAAGTTTGTATGGGGGCTATACCAAAAAATGGGCGTGGCACATCTGATTTGACATTGGTTGACATTAGAAGTGTTTTTAGCCCAATTGGAGTGAATATATGCATAAATAAAAATTATTTTCATACAAAAAATGGGAAAAAACGGACAGTTTATATGGGGGGCTATGCCTAAAAGAGGGCGTGGCATCTTGGTTTTAAAACTGGATGACAAAAGAAATGTTTTTACCCAATTGGGAGCGAATACATTCATAAATAATTAGTATTTTTATACAAAAAATCGAAAAAAAACGGTAAGTTTGTATGGGGCTATACCTAAAAATGGGCGTGGCACTCTTATTTTCGAACTTAAAATAGTCGTTACCGAGAAAAGCTTAAGTTACAAATTTCAGCTTAATATCTTTATATCTTCAACGAAAAAGATGCCTAGAAACATACAGACAGACAGACGGACATGGCTAGATCGATTTGTCTGATCAAGAATATATATATAGTTAATGGGGTCTACGACGTCTCCTTCAATGCGTTACAAACTTTCAGACAAACTGAATATACCCTTCACACTATGTGTCGCGGGTATAAAAAAATGACATTAGGAGACTTACAATTAGCCGCCGCACTCGCCGCAGTCGCAGTCTCTATTAACAATTTCACTTTTATTGTTATGATGCCAGCCATCAGCATAAATGAAATGTAATGCAAGGCATTGCAGCAAAAACGTGCGCAAAATACTCAATTAAATGTAGGAAATATTTCGTCAAGTGTCTCTAATTCATTTTGCTTGAGAGCCAATTCTAACCCCAACCCACCATTCCGATTTTGACAGCAAACGCACGCGAAATGTTCATATAATTATGCTTGTAGTTTACACTTGAAACGTTGAAGGTACACAACAACAACAACAAGAAGAAGAACAGCGCAATTCATTTTCATGGAAAGTGCTTTCGTTGAATGCTGTCAGATTTATGATGCGCGCGCTTTAAAGGTTTATGGCTCGTAGGGAAAAAAAGATGAAGGTCTGAAAAGTGCGTAAGTGGCTTTTTGTCTGTCTGTCCGTCTGTCTGTCGACCTTGTTTAAATTTTGAGCTTGAAACACAAACTTTTAGTTTTTGCGTTGTCTGCATTAAATTTTATAGGTGGCATTATGTAACATTGCGCTGAATAATGAAAATTTACAATCTCGAAAAAATGAAATAAAATAACATAAAAACAACAAACTTACAAGCAAAAGAAAATATATGTGTATGCAGGGCAATGAGTGTTGGCTTTGCATACTCTAAGGCGGCCATCAAACCGTTGGCATGAAAAATCAAGAAAAGACTGCTCAAAAACTTGTTTGATCGATAAACCACACCAAAACCGGAATGAAACGAAACGAAACGGAAAAACTGGAAGAATATGTATTGTAAAGTGTAAACTATGCACGAACATCGAAAGGCGTTAGATCATTTCAGAGTTTGAGTTCCATTTATATGTGTGGCAGTGCGCCATTCTAATAAAAAGTAAAATAAATCAAGAAGAAGAACGAATAAAGATATAAAATTAAAGCAGAAGTCAAATTTTGTAAAAGTTTTAGCGCCACATACAGAAGTCGACAAATGACGTAGATAATGGCAACGGATAAGTTAAAATCGATTTTTAAAATTTTTATTTTCTGTTTTGATTTATGCACAGATTTTGTGTTTTGTCTTCAATGCTTAACTTAGGTTTTGCATTTTACCCAAAATGAGCTGCTTATGCAGAGAACCACTTTTTTTTTTTTTTTTTTTTTTTTTTTTTTGGAAAAATAACACACACAAAAACAACAAAACGCTTACATCACAGGAATCAGAACAAGAGCTGCCAGACTTGAAGCTAAAGGCAAACTACAAATTCAATTCAAACAACCAAGTTGGCTTTTATTGTTGGCAGTGTCCTTTTGTAGTCATTGTCTGGCATAAATGGCTTTGTTTTGCTATAGGCTAAAGGATGCTTTTGCAGTCGTTTGTCTTGGTCTGGCTTGATAAATCATGAATAACTAAAAATACAAACAGGCGTTGGAGCAAGCAAAAATGGCAACCAAGTTGGTAATCAAGTGAGCCATTTTGACGTGAAACGACGCCTTCTTGCATACCCACATACACACACATATACGAGTATGCAAGTAAACAATAAAAGACAAAGCAACAACACAAAAACTATAGATTTGCTGTGGCATACTTTTAGGCTGCATATCTAAAAATGTTTGTGTACTTACCTTAAATTTTAAATTTTAGTTTTCTTTAGTTTGTTCGTTTGATTTCTGTTCCCGCTTCGTTTTGATTTTTTTTTTTTTTTTTTTTGTAAATTACGTCATCACTCTTCTTTTTAATTTCGTTTCTTTAAAAAAAACTTTTCTTGTCACATAACAACAGCATTTAAACTTAAATTCCTTTTAAAAATTTAAGAATTTGATTTCGTTTTTTACGACTTACTATTTTGATTCCTTTTGCGAAGAATTAAAAATCAATTAAAATCATTACCTGCAAAGATATAAAGCAGAGGATAATATAATAAATAAATTGCCAAATAATTATTCAAATAAATAATAATTCCAAAATAATTCTTGAAAAATCTGTCGATGTCACAGATCTTCTAGCGATTTTGTTTTTCGAGAACATTTTGTAAGACTCTCTCATCTCTAATGTTAACTTTTTTTGCTAAACTTTTTTTTTTTTTTAATTAAACAAAAATACAGAAATTGAAAATGCCTCTTGTCTGTTACTGTTCGTCTAAGAGTAAAGTTAATGAGTTTCTTTGTAGTCCCGGAATCAAATCCATACTTGTTTTTTTTTCTTATGACATTTTTTATGTATTTGAATTTTTTTTTTTGATTTTAAAATATTTTATACAAATAGTTGCTGTACCCTGCCACAATTCACTGTGGCATGGGTTGAGAAAAAAAGAAAAACAAAGTATAGTACATACCTTATTTGTCACTTGTGGGTATTGGCCGACGCACAATTGCGTGTGAAGCAATTCGCAGTAAGCCACATAATTCCAAAGATTGGCCCTGAGCCTTATTGATTGTTATTGCGAATGCCAATCGAAATGGAAACTGCAATCTCTTCAATTGAAAAGGTGTTTCGGTTGGAATTATGAGAATTCGAGGAATGAGGACATCTTTACCTTTGAATGGCCACGTCAATATTGTTGCTTCCACTACATTGTTCATCAATTTCTTGACTGCGAGTCGCGTGCTGTTGCAAAGTTTCGGTTGATTGATGTTCTGCAACAGGATAATTGGCACACCTATCTTCAATTTCAGTATGTGTGGTGGCATATCCGGTAGATCGATTGATTTTAAAAATTCCATTGGGTAATTGAGGGCTTCCTCTAGTTCCACAACGGTGTCTATTAACTTATATGTAGTTTCTTTTTCAGTCTCTCAGAATCGATTCCCGCTCTCCCTCAGTTATATTTAAAACCTCCCGTCTTTGTGTTTCTGCGCAGATATGTTAACAACATAAAAAGTAGATAAAAACCGAGTCCGAGCCTCAACACATGTGGTGTCAAAATTTGGGCTT